>CAHIKZ030005356.1:1610000-1782500 GCA_903632075.3 Acanthosepion pharaonis | reverse complement strand
TGGAGAATCGTAGCACAAAACATATCATCATTATCACAACTTCTCGGTCGTTGTGCTTGTCGATCCGTATAACCTTCAGAGAATTTCGAACTGAACGTTTTATTTCAACTCCCGGGCGGATTTTATCTCGAAGCGATAACTTATTGAGTTCATATTGGCATCGAACTTCTACAGCAAAACAGGTTGCTGTTTTATTATTGATGATTCAATCGAACGGGTGCTATGAGAAAATTTCAGCTCTCACTCTCAAAGAAGGAAACTAATTATGGCGGGTTAAAGAGAAAAATAGGGAAAAAAAATGAAACGACGAAATTTGCGGCGAGGTTGATTCGTACATTTTCAAACACTTTAGAAACGCCGCAAAAATAATTGATTTTTTTTTTTAGTATAAGCAGGTTTGATTTCATTTGATGTCTGTTTTCAATGCTACGGGTGGCTAAAAGAGTAAAAAAAAAACTATTTCGTAAAACCATTACTGGTAACAGTGGCCGTGCAACAGTCGGTGAAATTATTGTGAAATATATGGGTGGGTGGGGGTTATCGGAGATATTTATTTAATACGGTCGCAATAAGTTTCAATTGATTTAAATCTAAATTGAATCTTTTATATTAAACTTTACCAAATACATGACTCGATATCCAATCAAGATAGAGGGGGTGAATTTTACATTATACATCTATCTTATATATAAAGTACATTGTATGTGTCCAAGCAACTCCTCCGCTCCCACTGGTCCGATTTCATTGAGTCATAGCTCATTCAAAACCCCTAAAAAAGTTAGGTGAAGGGAACGATTCTCATTGAGCTCAGATTCAGGGTTGCCAGTTTATGTGATCTTAAAAATATATATTAATACATTATACTAGCCATTATCGTTGCTTTCATGGTTCAAAAAGAGTAACTCTTATTTTCAATTTGTATCCAAAATTGCAGTGCGCATTTTATTATATAAAATAATAAACTATAGAAGACACAAGGTCTGTTTAATGTGGGGAGCTCGAACGCGTATACCCGGCCTCGGGCAGCTGTTCTACAGGGATGGGCACCTCTCAGTATAATTTTCTTCAGTTATGACTCTGTCCTCCTGTCCACTCCTGAGCGAACTCTGACCAAAGACAGAGACGAAAGTGAGAGATGATACATAAACGTGTTACAAACTACTGGAGAGTAATTTGTATTTACTCAACCCCACCACGAGATCAGGTTGTGACACGAGGACGGTTTAATGTGGAGAGCCCGAGCTTTGATAGAGCCACCCCTGAGCGCACTTTTCCCAAAGACAGAGAGATGATAAAGAAATGTGTTACAAACTGGACTGAAAGCTCAATATCTTTATTATATATTCCCTACGTCTAGGCAATATCACTTTTCAGGTTTATCTAATTTGCATATTGATTTTTAAAAGTTTATTTCATTAATTAACTGTCTTCCATTACTGTTTTTTTATTCGAGTATTGTTTGGATTTTCATATAAAAAATAGTTCTGTTTAGGAATAACATGTTATAAAGCGCAGACAAGTAAAATTTTACTTGGCATCTATTTGTAAAATTTTCCTTAACTATAACAAGCCAATTTATGGATGAAATGTTCATTTAAAATATTTGTTTCAAAGATTTCAAGTAGTGAATGTATCTTACTTTGCGAAGTGATAGCGAGCGGGCGAATCCTGCTATTATATCTATATAAATAAATGCGAATGTCAGTGTGTCACTCTTTTTCAACTTTACTCCTAGAGGCCGTAGACCAACATATCATACCATTTTGGAATCAGGACGATTCCGTGAGCAAATTAAACACATTCTCGTCCAGATCTTGACCTGCAATCTTGAAATTTTGGATTCTTAAGTTTTTATAACTGCGATTGTTTTCGACGATTTTTTTACGTGGTTTGGACGTCATTTTATGGCTTCAATTACAGATATCTTGTATATAATTTTATATATTTACTTAGAGATACGAAAGGAAGGAAATTGTGGAGAGTCATATTCTCCTAGAAAATATGGCAAAAGAAGTAACTCTGCTACAGGACATATTCAAAGCAAAAAGGACAGAGGGAAATATATCCCTAAACTCCTTAAAAGGTTTGTGTAAATAGAAAGCAGCGGCTGGGTGTAGGCGGATATTAAGAAGAAAGGAATTGTTTCGAGTTACGATGGAGAAGCTGCTGTGGATGCGGCAAATAAAAGAAGATGCTTTTATGTTCGCCACGCTCGAAGAGAATAGTATTTTTTTTTAATTTCTCTGTGGTCAAGTGTGATGGGGTCGCCGGCTTTGTCTCCAAGAAGCACCGACTGTGTTTCTAATGAAAAAGTTTGTAAAACTTATTGCACGAAATCTTAGCATATTTTGTTCTAATCCTTGGTATCCAATCTATAAAATAGAATCAAAACTTGCTGACTGTGTCACACGAAACAAAACAAGAAACCTAGCTGGAATCTGCGACTGGCAGAACCATTCCGTGCCATGTCCTATTGAAAAACTGAAAAGTACGTTTAACAACAACAAAAATAACGAAAACGGAATTTAACAAGATGTCAGCGAGCGATTACAGCAAATAAAGAAATGTCCTGGATATAAAGGGTAAAGAAATCAATACACCTTTCGCTGTAAAGGCAATTGGGGTAGAATCGGTGATCGATGCCACAGCATGTCTGCTCGTGAATTAAACGTAAGGATAGATAAGCAGAGAAATATTGGTTTGTAAAGGATTTTCACTCTTTAGATGATTCGTTTTTGCTCTCTTGTAATATGAAGAACTTATTTTTCCTTCTTATGTCGACGAAAAGCAATTCAGTTCGGTGGCATTGCTATGACCAGAAAAGAATGCACTTTCCTGTTCATAAAAGGAATTTTCTCTACAATGCTTGCCTGTAAAACAATTTTCGCATAAGTATTGTAAACTAGGGAAAGTTACTGAATAGAATAATCACACGATGGTTGGTAATGAACGATAATACTTAGGACAAGAACAACACGTATAAGATTCGCCAGCGGCGCGTAGAAGAAGTAGTCAATTGCTAGACGTTAGTCAAGTGAATTTCACAATAAATCTCGAATTGCAGGATATCTACCAAACGCCCACGCGGTCAGATATGGCACAAGGCCGAATTTAATGTGAGGTATTCGAGCACATAGACTCGGCCAAAAGTTCACCGTAGACCCCGTATAAAACGGGGTCAGGTAGCTGTTTCCCGAAACAAGACTCTGCCCTTCGACATAGCCTCGTCTGGGGATCCTGTCTGCTCGGAAGCAGAGAGTTTGACCAGCACTGCTGGAGACGAATCTCCAACTGCAGGATATCTACCAACCGCCCTTAGCGGTCAGATGTGGCACAAGGCCGGATTTAATGTGGGATATCCGAGCCCGTAGGCTCGGCGAAAAGTTCACTGTAGAACCAGTATAAAACGGTGTCAGGTAGCCGTTTCCCGAAACGAGACTCTGCCCTTCGACATAGCATCATCCGTGGATCCTCTTAGGTAATACCAGTCCTCCTATATGACAGTGAATGCTGTACAATCTTCTCACAGATGAAGAAGAGACTTGGAGCAATAGAAACAAAGAAGGGATTACTGAACTCTTACGTAAGAGCAGAGATGCTTTGGGGCTCTATTAAGAGTTGAAAAATGAAAACTGGGGCCGCTCCTCCCCATATATGGAAGCAATACTCAATACTCGGTCTGATCTGGATTTTGTAAAGGTGAGAGTCACGTATTTACTGATGTAGTAGAGAGAACCGACCATTTTCCCAGTATTATTAGCGATGGATCGTATGAATGACATCCATTTTGTGTCTGGGTTGAGTTTAAGTTTTAACAGGCGCTTAATGTACGGGGCCTTTCTCAGGAGACGAATTCATCACGATCGGAGATAATTCTTTTGTCGCTTGGAGATGATGAACCATCACTAGATTATCTTTTGAGGCAATGAATGTCACCAGCCATTCTACCCCACTAAGCTGTTAAAGTTAGATTAAAGGAGATGGTCAGCTAGAGTTTTGGAGCTACCCCTTTAGACCGTTGTATCATCAGCATAGATATTCACAAATGCTCGAAATATAAACTTAGGCAGATCATTTATGAAAAGCAAAACGAGGTTGTCATAAAGATTCTCTTTTCTTTGTTTCTAACGCGATATTTCTGTTTCTTAATATTTTACTTAGCTTTTGAAAGGCATCTTTCTCTATAAGAATGTGCGTTCGGATTTTATTGCAGCAATTTCCATATTCCGTTAAACACTTCCTATTTAAAGAATTGTACTTTTTTGATTTTGGTATCTTTGTAACCTGCATTTTGGGCTCATCCTTTTGCTAACAAGCATGCATTCCGTCTTCTTGCAGCTGACATTTAATCTACCTTCTTCACTACTTTCTGCAAGAGGTTTTGTAGCTTGCTTTCTGTGTCTGCTATCATCACTGTGTCATCTGCATATTTTAGGTTGTTAAGATTATAGCCGCCAATAACGAAGGATTTCTAATTCTATCAGAATCGCCTCATTGTAGAAGTCCTGTAAGAAGATGCAGCCTTGCCTTGCATCCATTTCTATTTTCATATATTTATTGAATTCATTTTCTATTTGTATACAGGCAGGTTTCTGCCAGTATAGGTTCTGGATTATTCTAATATCCTTCTCAAATATTTCGATGTTACTAAGCAGTTCTTTAAGATGTACCTTGTCAAACACTTTTGTATCAAACAGATACAAACGTCTTTCTGCATCTCTAATACTCTTACTTGTACGCTTTTGAGAATAAATATCGCCTTCCTTATTTCAGTGTCTTTAACGAATCCGTACTGTTTTCGTCATATTTCTGGTCTGATTCTTCTCAGCTCTATTCATCAGAATTCGGGTGATAAGTTATGTTATATGACTCATTAGGCTAAATATCTGATAGACTTCAAATTCGTTTGCACATGGCTTCATAGGCAGTGCTATGAAAATAAATCTACTGAGATTTTTCTATTATAGCCGCCAACAATGAATCCGAGTAGGACTTTTAATTCTCTTAGAATCGCATCACTGTATAGATTGAATAAGTCAGGTGAGAAGACACATCCTTGCCATACGCCATTTTGAAGTCATTTTCTCTCTGTATACAGGCGGTTTGATGCCAGTATATGTTCTAAATTATTCTAATATCTTTTACAAATGGCAAGGTTACCTACCAGTTCCAACAATTCTTTGTGACGTAGTTTGTCAACAGGTTTTGCCCACAACAATGAATCCTGGTAGGGTTTCTAATTCTCATAGAATCGCATCATTGTATAGGTTGAATAAATCCGGTGAATCTGGTCTGTTCATTTTGCAAACAACCGTGCATTCTGCCTTCACTGCCTTCTGTAGGAATTCTTGCAGTTTTCTTTCTGTTTCTGCTATCAACTATGTGTCATTTGCATATCTTACATTATTAAGATTGTGACCACCAATAAAGAATCCTGGTAAGATTTTAATCCTCTCAGAATCACCTCACTTTATAGATTGAATAAGTCCGGTGAGAAGACACATCCTTGCCTTATACCACCTTCTATTTTTGTATATTTACTGAATTCATTTTTTTCACTTTATTTACAGTTTCTCTGATAGAGCGCCTAATATGATCTGATCAACAGTTTGAACAAAGCCAATACCCATATACCCTTCTATCTATCTATCTATCTATCTATCTATCTATCTATCTATCTATCTATCTATATGTGTGTGTGTGTGTGTCACTATAAAAGTGCAATATTGGTCTGGATAACTGGGAGAGTCTAGCTGAAGACCGGCTTTTTGGGGAGAGCTGGCATTGCTGACGGCGTCAAGACCTTCCATGAAGCATCACAAAAATATGCAGAACTGAAGAGAGGGGTTCAGATGGGATCCCCGAATTGTCATGAGGCGCCAAACTGGTCATGTGCCCAATGCAATCGAATATATCTGTTTGTCGAATAATAGAGAGAGACTTAAAAACTGTGTAAATCGTGATGGACAGAAGTATGAGAACCTGTGTTGATAAAATTGCATATTGTAATAATTGTTTATCAAAATTTAATTATATTAGTATGTAATCTCAAAATAAATTTTATCATTTACTGTCCACCTACTTTTGGTTCACACTGTGTGTATATATATATATATATATATATATATATATATATAAAGAAATATAGTCTTAAGGTGTGCTATATTTATGGGATAAAGTGCTCAATATCAGAGATAGAGCGTGTGTAAATATAAAAGTGAACATAGAAGTCAACACTTAGAGGCGATAGTCTATTTCATGCTATATGCAATCGTCAGGCCACATATGCTGTTATTTTTCTCGGCTATTTATATATATACGGGTTAGTGGTGCATTGTGGGTATTCTATTATGGCGGTTATTTTTTACCGGAAGTCGCTTTGTTTATTTATTTGGGTCAAATTATATTGCTCGTTTTTATTTTTTTGTTTCTTATTTTATTTATTTATTTATTTATTAACGTAGTAAAAATTTGTTTATACCACGTATTTAACAGTTTTGGTTTGAGAATTTAATTAAAGCTATTTGTTCAATTTTGGGGTTGGTTGTTGTAGTTCATTCTAACTATTATTTTTTTGGCGGGGTTGGGTGGTTTGCGACATCGTAACCGAGGTTTACAGCGTACCGTCCTTGTTCACACTGTTGATCAGGCATGATTATGTGCTCTCTCCCTGAAACTATAACTAAGGTCTGCTCAGTATATAGTGGCATTAGGTGTGTTCTGTGCGTGTTGAGCGTGCGTCTAAAACAGGAATTAACAAATCGCGCTAGCAGACAATCATATTCGGAAAACGATCAACCAGTTATTATTATTTTATATGAACAAAAACTTTGGACACCATAAGTATCTATAAATGCATACTTCGATATATCTAATTATTTCGATCAATTCCAAATCTTCGTTTGCGAAACGACGTCACGATATACATAATAATATATAAAGTAGATATGAAATTAAATGCATTTTATCCAACATTGAAACAAAATTTATCTTTCGGCCAAATTAACCCGTCCAATTGTATTCCCTTGCTATAAAAGGCAGTGGACTAAGTTTTAATTATAAAATCTGGTCAAATCCCCAATGGTCAGATCATATATTGGAACTGCTAATCGATCTAAGAATGACAATCAATATTCCCTTCAAATAGAGGAAGAAAGCCAAAGAGGAAAGTGATTTCGTTGAAATTTCTGTCTGCGGGAAGACCAAATTTTCTCCAGCCTCGATTTTTGACATGTGTATTCAGCTGTCGGATTCTCTTGGAAAATATCTCCGAATGCTGACGAAGCGTGTGTCCGGTAGAATCCTTTCAATTAAATTTATGACTTGTCTGCAAGTGTACTACCAGTAAAAAAAAAAAAAACCGTCTTGGGGTAGAATTTTAAAGGATTGTTATGCAATCTTAGAAGGAAGAAAATCTATCTATCTATCTATCTATCTATCTATCTATCTATCTATCTATCTATTATTATTATTTATAAGGTTTAAAGATAATCTATCTATCTATCTATCTATCTATCTAAGCTTATCTATCTATCTATCTATCTATCTATCTAGCTTATCTATCTATCTATCTATCTATCTAAGCTTGTTCAACTATCTATCTATCTATCTATCTATCTATCTATCTATCTATCTATCTATCTATCTATCTATCTCAGTCTGTTCCTTCCTATCTATCTACCTATCTATCTTTTCTACAACTTTATATTTTTAGTCTGACTGTTTTCTCATTCTTTATTTTCCTTATTGGTTTCACCCCTCCCCCTCATTTCACGTCATATTTTTTTATATATTTTTGTTAAAAAAGGGAGAAAAATCAGAAAATGACAATTCATGTATTATCAATATTTTTGTTTCATGTAAGAATGAATGGTCTGTCTATATTTCTGAGATGAGGTATTATGTACACTATTTACATTATTCGGACTATTGGCCCCATCTTGAATGGGTCGTGTAGAAATGTCAGTGCCGATCAACATTTCCTCACTCACCCTTCGGCCTTTTGCACATTGTATTTTTAAATGAAATAAACTTTTCTACAACTTCATGAACAAGTTTTCTACTGGGAACTGAAGAAAGGAAAGCGTTCACAAAACAAACCGAGAAAGAGATTTAAAGATAATCTGAAGGATAATCTGACTGCATTGAAAATGGTTATGCTGCATTAAGAAGAACAGAGTTTAACTCGTACAGGGGGTGGGGGGTTGTCACGCTTTTTAATGTCTGTCTATCTCTCTATCTAGTTCAGTCTCATTATCTATCTATCTAAGCTTGATCATCTATCTATCTATCTATCTATCTATCTATCTATCTATCAAATTATTTATTTTTACTATCAAATTATTTTTTTATCTATCAAATTATTTTTTTTATCTATCTATCTATCTATCTATCTATCTATCTATCTATCTATCTATCTATCTATCTCATTCTGTTCATATCTATCTATCTATCTATCTATCAAATCATTTATTTTTACTATCAAATTAGTTTTTTATATCTATCAAATTATTTTTTTTATCTATCTATCTATCTATCTATCTATCTATCTATCTATCTATCTTATTCTGTTCATATCTATCTATCTATCTATCTATCTATCTATCTATCTATCTATCAAATCATTTATTTTTACTATCAAATTATTTTTTTTATCTATCAAATTATTTTTTATCTATCTATCTATCTATCTATCTATATCTATCTATCTATCTATCTATCTATCAAATTATTTATTTTTTATTTATTTTATTTATTTATTTATTTTTTTATAAAATTATTTATTTTACTTTTTTTTATTATTTTCTACGTTTTTTGCCACTCTTATGTTTTACTATTGATGAGCATTTAAACACTTTATTTCATAGGAAAAAAATCTTTGACTCGTGTTTTAGTCGTGCATTTTTACAATGTCAAAGAACAATTATTTTTATGAGCTTTTCACTTTTTGTATTTCTACGTCTGTTTCACTGAATTTCCTTCAACGATTTTCGACAATGGTCGTGGTAAGTAGACAGATAGAATAATTAAATTATCCACTATTTCTTCTTACTCTCTGTCTAACTGTTCTAATCTGTTCACATATATTCAAATGCAGTTTTACTAAGCGAAACTTACATGTGGCACAAGGCCGAAAATATGTAGCACCCAGTGGAGATCGAACACGCTATTTAGTAGTAATTTCGTTTTCTTTCTTTTTTCTTTCTTTCTTTCTTTTATTATTTTGAAGAAAATTTCATTTCTTTCAGGACTTTGAAGCCTTTCTTTTTTCTTTCTTTCTTTTTTTTTCGTTCTTTTTTTAAACCTTTATAAAGAGGATGCAGGTTTCTTTCTTTCTTACAGGTTCTTTCTTTTTATTAAAGATTTCTTTCTTTTCTTTCTTTTCTAAATTTTCAATTATTCTGTTTAAAACCAACTTTTTCTTTCCTCTTAAATTCTTTAAAAAGCCATTAATTCTTTTTATTGTTTTTTTTTCTTTCTTTTTTTTTTTATTTGTCTTTTCTTCTTTTTTTTTTTCTTTCTTTTTTTCTTTCTTTCTTTCTATCTATCTATCTATCTATCTATCTATCTATCTATCTATCTATCTCAGTCTGTTCCGATCTATCTACCTATCTATGGAACATATGATACATAAATCTATACAAATCATTATATAATACTGTGTAATTGAATGACAAAATGAAAAAAATTCTAAGCTCACGTTTCGTCACTAGAAGGGACATCGTCAGATTAATAATGAATTCAGCCTTTGACGCAGAAAGATGCAATACAACAAACGCGGCTCACAATTTTATATCAAAAACGTCAAAGATATAGGAATGCTTAGATTTAAATTTACATTTTTAATTGATTGTCGATCGGTGTATATATTTATAACCTGGTCAAAGTGTAGTTTTAATTGGAAGAAACAAAATGGTGTATAAGACAAAAATGTATTGAAAGTGCACTAATTACTGAATACTCTACTGAAAATTTAACTTCAGGATCACTGTATCTCTGACGTTTGATTAGTTATTTTGTAGAGTCTCTAATCTGAATAAAAGTGGAGGGGATGCTTTTCCCTAACATATACATATATACGGAGACGCTTTCCCGAACACTATAGTCTTAAACTCTACAAGTCAAGAGTCAATCGTTATCGATACTCATAATCCCCACTTATTCCCCACCCCGTTCCACTCATATCAAACCTCAGTCGTCATCGTTTACGGTCTCCTCACATTGAAATACTGGTTCCCGGAAGATCACCGAAGTTAAGCAACGCGGATGTTCACCAGTACCTATATGAGTAACTACTTGGGAACACCAGATGCTGTAAGTTTGGATGTATGGCTGGTGTAATTGATAATGTCTTCCGATTCTCGTTGGGTTTGTTATCTTCACTTAAGCGCATATACTCTTTGGAAAGGCATGAATGAGCCTCTTCACACCCCAACTATGGGTTAATTACGAAGACTAGTATCACTAAATCATTATTATCTTTTACAATGTAAACATACTTTCTGGCTTTAAATAACCTACAAAGTGTTCATAAGTCGTAGAAAACAAGGGGTGAGGGGCGGTTCTCATTTCAGTAATATATGGCAATCATCATACCATGTTTCTTTCTTTCTTTCTTTCTTTCTTTCTTTCTTTCTAAGCCTGTTCATCTATCTATCTATCTATCTATCTATCTATCTATCTATCTATCTATCTATCTAAGTGTTGTGGTAGGATCCACCTAATTTGCATAGTGGAGTACCGGCCATATAAATATGGTTGGTACCGGGAAGAGAGGGAGGAATCAAGAGATTCAACCAGAGACTCTGCTCGACTGCGACTCAGTCAACACATTCTCCAGGAACGGTCTTACCAGGAATATACAAAAGACTATATGTAAATATTGTGTACACTTTCTTGTTTCAATACATTTTGTTCTAAGTATATTTTGTGTTGCATTATTATTCCATGCATTAGTCAAGTTTCAACACTAAGCCTGTTCATCTATCTATCTATCTATCTATCTATCTATCTATCTATCTATCTATCTATCTATCTAAGCCTGTTCATCTATCTATCTATCTATCTATCTCAGCCTGTTCACCTATTTATCTATCAATCAAATTATTTATTCTTACGTAAGCTATATTTTTTGCCGCTCAGCGCTTATGTTTTACTGTTGCTGAACATTTACACACTTTATTTCCTAGTACAAAAACTTTGACTCGTATTTTATAAACCGTTGAAAACGAATAAAAACAGTCAATACTTTCATTCATCATAACAATCTAAAAAGAAATACCAATCTTGATTGGCTATCGAGTCCTGTATTTTTCAAGTCCTGAATTTTAATATAAAAGATACAATTTTGATTTAAGTGAGCTGAAATTTGTTGTAAATAAATCTTTCCATCTCTCGTCTATTAGTTTAGGAATTTATCGAACGTTGCACTTTTACCAGTAATTTTTTTTCTATATTTTTTTTTTACTTTTTACCACCCGCGGCATGAAAAATAGAACTTTTCACAGCAAATGAAGCTGTATTTGCTAAAACTAGCAAAAATCAATACGTTTTGGTTTTGGTGGCATTTATCTGGTTCCTGAAAATGTACGAATCAACCACCGCCGCAAACCGGATCGTGTTTGATTTTGCTATATTCCACTTTAACCAGCCATAATTAGTTTTTTTTCTGAAACTGAGAGCTAGAATTTTCTCATAGCATCCAATCGACTGTATCATCGCTATTAAAACCTGCCTTGATGTAACTGGTAAATCGATATCTACTTGGGTCTTCGTATTCACGGGATATGCTTCTTATTTTCGCAGGTCATGTGCGATCGAAGATCCGTTTAGGAAACGGGAATCTCACAGCTTATGACAACCAATAAATTTCTAGCCTGATGGAAAATTCGACACTCAAACACTGGAAAGTAAAGAAAAAATTCATAATTTACAAAGAAGATTCCAAGGGACTGATTAAAATCAACCATGTTATCTCGGAACTTCCATTTTTTCACTCAACCTCTTCTTTTACATGTAGTATCTCTTTAAGACGTGGGCGATCATTGCCTCTCTACAGCTTCTACTTTCTTGCCTTCCACCTTCAGGATGGCAACGCACTGCTCCTTCTTGGTTTTAGGTTTTCTACTGACATGAAGTTATATGATTATATTGAATTAAAAGCTAAGTCTATTGTTAGGAAAATAGGTTCACTATTTCGTGCTAGTGTGATACTAGTGTGATAATATGTACAATCACGTAGAAAACAGATGTCCTCAAGGACACATGGCACAGTGGATAAAGGCGTTAGTTAGATCCAGTTACATGGCCCAAAGAGTGTGAGTTCAATACCCGGTTAAGGCAGTGGAGAACTTGCAGAGGGTAATTAACAGGAGATTAAACACCCATTAAACATGGCACGTGGAACTAGAATAGTCTACTCCAGTGAACGAAATAAAGAGTTCAGTTCAACATTCCAACCAGCTGAAGAAGGCCGGAGCGTACAACGGCCGAAACGTTGTAATAAATATGGCTACAAAGATGAGGACAGTAGTCTGAATAATTTGAATAATATACATAATACCTCATCTCAGAAATATAGACAGCTACTGAAGTTTTATCTTGATTTCAAGTGTTTAATATCCAGCAGATGGTCTTTTTTAAGTCTAGTTTTGTAAGCGGAATCCTCTTTGACCGAAAGTGAACGGAAAAGTAAAGGAGTGGATGAGTGGTTTTTGGTGATCAAGTAACAACAAAACCAGAAATATGGTGTATCCGGGTGCTGGTCAATACTGACATCATGCTTGGGATCGGAGTCACTTCTGGACTACCCTTGATGGGAGTCGTAATTGTCCACCGTGTGATTCCGATGCCATCCATTCGCATTGCTAGCCACATGTCGGGATGGGTAAATGGGCGAAGTGTTGGCAGGGGTAAGATAATCCACAGAAGAGAGGGTGTTCAGTGTCACCTACCTGTATTGTCAGGCGAATTCCTGAATAAAATATCTAATTTCTAATATGGGAAACAGATTTCGTGTTATCGTCACACGACGTGACTTTTCTCTTTCATCTTGTTACTTTGTGAGCATGCAACAGGCCCTTGCCCAGCTTTTGGTAAACACCAACGAGATGAAGAGTTGAAATGTTATGGGAGTAATCATTGGCCAGTCAGTGGAAAGCTTCAGCGAGGGTCGTACTGCATGTTTACATTAGACATTTTTTTTTTCACCCGAATCTGTCTTGGTCATTTTTAAGTCTATCATTCGTTCCAGCATGATAAATGATAGGGAAAGAAATCTATGATATTGAACCCGTAGTCAATGATAAAACTTTACAATTCAAAAAGCTTTTACTGCAATTTCAGAAATTACATAATCTTTCATCAAAAAGAGACATATTATTAGAATCATTCATATTGATATATAGGTAAATTTTACAAAAAATGTGCTTAATATAAAAATTGTTTGTCGCCATATTTATGACAACGTTTCGGCCGTTGTACGCTCCGGCCTTCTTCAGGTGGTTGGAATGTCGAACTGAACCCTTTATTTCGCTCACTGGGGTAGACTGTTCTAGTTCCACGTGCCATGTCTAATGAATGTCAGTTATCAGTTATCTCCTGTTAATTCTCCTCTGAAAGTTCTCCACTGCCTTAAGAACACATGGCAGGGTAAATAAAGGCATTGGTTAGATCCAGTGACAGGAACCAAAGAGTGTGAATTCAATACCCTCTTAAGGCAGTATCTTCTCCTCAAAAATGTATAGCTGGTAATATTATTTTTCCAAAACGTATAGCTGGTAATATTATTTTTTCAAAAAACGTATAGCCGGCAACATTATTTTTTCAAAAACGTATTATCAAAAGCCTTGCTGTTGGACGTAGTTTATCGTCTTACCCAGGACGCGGATGTATTTTATCGTCATACCCAGGACGCGGATGTAGTTTATCATCTTACCCAGGACAATACCGCCATCGTCCAAGGGGTACGTTAATTTTAATGTCTTGTATAATGAAGGATGGAGGATTACTGGGACACTCCCTGCAAAATATTTCTCTAGCTTTCTCAGTTCCGGGGTTCCTATTTCCGCCATACGGATCTCCGGAAAGGCATCCTTCGCCTCGTGAACATGACCCCACACTATTAGATTTCGGTCTAGCATGAAACATCCTGTCGCCTCTGAGTGTTGACTTCAAAGCTCACTTTTATATTTATATTTACATACGCTCTATCTCTGATATTGAGCACTTTATCCCATAAATATAGCACACCTTCAAACTATATTCGTTCATATATATATATATATATATATATATATATATATATATAAATATGTGTATATAAATATAAATATATATATATATATATATATATATATATATATATATATAATTATTTATATATTATATGCGCGGTACTTATTAGAAAGCGCTCAATATCAGAGATAGAACTAACATATTTTGTCTGACGATCGCAAAAGCGTGAAACCCAGGGTCACAAACTCACATCTATCCAACCAAATATATATATATATATATATATATATATATATATATATATATATATATATATATATATATAGTTTTGTTGATTCGTTTTCTACGTATTATAAACACTTTGGAGGTTATTTGCATCCAGAAAATATTTTGAGATTGTAAGAATTTTTTGAGATAATGATGGTTTAGCGATGCAAATCTTACTAATTAACCCATAGTTTGGGGGAGATGAGGTGGACTCATATCTTTCCTAGCGGTATTTGTGTGTAAGTGAATATAACGAACCCAACTGGAATTCGAAGTCGGCTTTCTGATTAAAAATTCCGAGCCATTATCCATTGCACCACCAACGAATCAAAGATTACAGCACTTGGTATTCCCAGACGGTCCCCCATTTAGGTACTGGCCAGTCGCGACGTTGCTTAACTTCGGTTATCCCATGGTAACCAGTATTTCTACGTGATATGGCTGTAAACCTATATAATTATAAATAGCTGAGCAGCATGATGAAGTCTGATATGCCTACCTCTAAAATGTATTACATATCCAGACAAATTGAAATGTCGAGGTCAGATATATTTATTAAAGACAAGTTGAAAGAATATCTGAACAAAATGTCAACGGTTCCCGCTTTTAATTAAGAAAAAAACTACGATAAATAAAGATTTTTTTTTTATGTCTGAGAGCGTAAATATCTATTTTTGTATGATCTTTTTATTTAGGTAAAACAGCTGACCAGCAAAAACGACATGATAATGAAGTAAAAAGTTATGTTACATTGCGAGCATGCGCAGAGAATGTCAATGGCGACAGAAAGAAAGAAAGGGTTTCAGAAGCGAACAGAGTCTTAATTAATGATTTGCTAATTAAAAACCCAGTGTGCTTTTATATATTTTGCCTGTGTGTCGATCGATCTATCTCATAGAGTGCTTGTTTACCATTACTGAGCTTTCAAGAAACGTGACATGCCCTCCTAAATATTAATTCGTGAAACAAAATCATGATGATCAATTTACTTAAATATTTGCATATCAACTTGATTGCATGTATTTTAGCATTTCTCACTCTCTATCGATCATATTTATCTGTTTATCTATCTATCTATCTGAATATATATATATATATATATATATATATATATATATATATATATATATATATATATATATATATTTATATTTATTCAAAATTATAACATAAATATGTTATAACATCATTACAAAAATTGCAATTTTGTTTAAACACTACTGGTGTCTTATCAAGTGATAGTGTTGATTGAAAATAAATTGTTTTAATGGTCATAAAAACCTTTGTTTTTCAATCAACAGTATCACTTGATCAAATCGTATTCTCTCAGTCATTGTGTGTTTATCTAAAAATAAATCCGCTTAAATTCACCTTCATGCCTGCTGTGCGCCAAAGGCTTATGGGTAGAATCTCCGACTGACGCCAATTCAGCCGGGTTTCGATCCTAGCTAGAGGCAACAGGACGTCTAGCCACTACCGATGAGCTGTGATACAGCGGAACATTCAATGTGTGTGACTATATATATATATATATATATATATATATATATATATATATATAGTCACACACATTGAAGAGATAAAAAAAATTCAGATAGGAAGGAAAACTCATGACAGAGATAGAGCGTATGTAAATATATATATATATATATATATATATATATATATATATATATATATATATATATATATATATAATGTTGTATTAATAGAATAATTTAGTTTACTAAACTTATATGAATTTCTAACGGAATTTAATGAATTTATAGAATACACACACGCTCAGACAGACACACACACGCATATATATGCATATTCTATCAATTCGTTAAATTCCGATATATATATATATATATATATATATATATATATATATATATATATATATATATATATATATATATATATATGTCCTGGGTACGAAGATAACCTACATCCAACGGCAAGGTCCCTGATCAGGGGGTTTAAGGAACGTAGAAACACCTCTTAATTGCTGGTGTTCCCAGATGCACCCTGACCCAGGGTGGTAGCACCTGTTAGTGTTCCAGCTATGGGCAAATAGTTAACACTCCGAAATTGGGGTCAAAACGTCTAATCCCGCCGAGCTATATTCCTCCGAGCTATGTAAATTACTCGGTTGAAATCTGTCACGGGCTAGCTGCCCTTGATGAGGGTGTAAGGAGTCTCTCTGAGCTTTGGTTCGCAATCCTTTTAATGTTGGTTTCACGATAAAATAAAAACAAAAAATTCAGATAGGAAGGAAAACTCATGACAGCTTAACCTGGTCATTATATTATATGTGTCTGCCAAGAGGCATGTACTGGCTGGTATTGACTGTGATCCAGAGAGGTTAAAATCTGCGACAGTAACACATGAGGGCTGTTGTTCGGAGTTTCCGTGGCAATACTTTGTTACTTTTTTATCGACAGACCCAAAAAATGTGGATGGTCCGACACAAGCCTTCATCACTTGAAACAAATCATTGTGTTGGTTTTCTGACAACTACATTTAATTATTTCCACAATATTCACAACAACAATGGCTGGCCGAAGCCCTAAAGGGCAAACAAACTCTATGGAAGTAACTGATGTAGCACAGACCAATAGCAATAAGGGCTCTTATAGATGGCACACCAATAAAGGCTGTCTCCATACAATCTGTGGTCTAACGTTTGATGATCGAGTGTCAAATGTTGACCTTTTTGAGAAATGCAAGTTTAGTACCATCGAGACCTTCTTAATGCAATCACAATTACGTTGGGCTGAACATGTGTCAAGGATGATCGCATATCAAAAGTTCTTTTTTTACAATGATCATAGTGGTCATAGAAATGTTTATGGACTTTGGCTGAGGTATAAAAATAAACTGAAAAGCAACCTTTCTTGTGTCAACATCAGATTCAAGAACTTTGAAGAGGTAGCTATGAAGAGATCAAAGTATCTTTCTATCTGCCATTCAGGAATAATGCACCATTAAGAAGTAAGCATCAGTTGACTACATGAAACACGAAAGCAAAATAAGACAGCTAACAGTGTTCTCCTGTTCTGTTTGTGGTCTTTTTGTGCAATTCTCGAGCCGGTCTCAAAAGACATACCCATCAAAGGCATGCAGATAATTAGTTCGTGGTTGTCGTAACCTCATACGCCGAACTCGACGGGAGAGTCCATCAGATATATAAATAATAATTAACACACACATATGTATGTATATAATTAAATATATATATAAAGATATAAATAGATAATTAGATATGTATCATAAATATCGAAACAATGAAATAGAATAATTTAAGTAGAAGGCTACATACAAACATATAGATCAGTCGATTGATAGATTGATAGAATTCTCTAGATAGGTTATTTTGATTAACACTGTCGCAGTCTGTAGAATAAGCCAAAAAAAAAAAAAAAAACCGAGAAAACTAATTTCGCGAATTTCTGAGCTTCGCTAAACGCTCTTTTATTGTGTCCTTGTGCCAAACTAAATAAAAATTTATGTATGAAGAGTCTGTTTGAAACAAGACAATTTCTACTAATCTATGTCACTTCATTTTCAACCAAAGACGCAACGATTTCTATGCGGTTCAAAGATGACAGGAAAATAAGCCCCATTGAATACTGACCCTTGATTTTTGAATCGAGAGAATTCTTTCTTTCTGTGACCAATTTCTCTTCTCTCTTGTAAAAGTCAAAGTACATAAAAACGATCTTGTTACTAATTATAAATTCTCTACATTCTTACGCTTTTCTTTTCAACGTATTTCTCAACTTTATTCCTTTTCATTTTTTCTTCTCATATTTTATTTTTCTTCTTTTATTCACTTTATTTTTTACTTTTTTATTCTCTTCCTTTTTTTTCTTTTATGTGACGTTTTAGCCATCATTTTTTCTTTACTTCGACGTTCCTTTCTTTCATCATTCTTTCTTTTTACTTCAAAAATTTATTCTTTTTCAATTTTTTTTTCTTTGGTTCTTTCTTTTACAGTGTGATTCTTTCTTTCTTTCATTATGTTTCATTTCCAGGAAATCCTTTTTAACTTTTTTTTTTCCTTGATAAACTTTCTTTCATTCTTTTACTGCCTGTTTTTTTTCTTTCTTTCTTTATGTTTCTTTTACAGGAAATTCTTTTCACCTTCCTTTTTTCCTTGATTACCATTCATTCATTCATTCTTTCTTTTTTTCTTTCTTTCTTTCTTTCTTTCTTTTACTACGTGATTCTTTATTTCTTTCTGTATGTTTCTTTTACAGGAAATATCTTTTTCACTTCATTTTTTCCTTGATATTCTCTCTTCCTTTCTTTTACTGCGTGATTCTTTCTTTTTTTTTCTTCTTCTTTCTTTCTTTCTTACACTGCGTAATTCTTATTTCTTTCTTTCACTACGTGATTCTTTCTTTATTTCTTCCTTTCTTTCACTCCGGGATTCTTCCTTTCTTTCTTTCTTACACCGCGTAATTCTTTCTTTCTTTCTTTCTTTCTTTCTTTCTTTCTTTCTTTCTCCCTTTGTTACACTGCGTAATTCTATCTTTCTTTCTTTCACTACGTGATTTTTTCTTTCTTTCTTTCATTGCATGATTCTTTCTTTCTTTCTTTCTTTCTTTCTTTCTTTCTTTCTTTCTTACACTGCGTAATTCTTTCTTTCTTTCACTGCGTGATTCTTTCTTTCTGTCTTTCTTTCTTTCTTACTTTCGTTATTTCTTTCTTTCTTTCTTTCATTGCGTTTTTCTTTCTTTCTTTCGTTCTTCCTTTCTTTCTTTCACTGTGTGATTCATTCATTCATTCATTCTTTCTTTCTTTCTTTCTTCCTTTCACTGCGTGATTCTTTCTTTCACTGCGTGATTCTTTCTTTCTTTCTTTCAAACATTTTTTAAGCATATCACCCCAAACAAGACAGGGTTTCCAAAAGCACAGAAGGGGTTGCAGAGATTGAAAATAAGAGTAAAGAGAAGTGTTTGAGGAAAGTAAAAAGAGAAGGACAAAGAATAGATCAAGGCATCAGAAGCTGTCGATTGACATTACATTTGAATTGTTGAAGAATATAATTATCAGGAAAGCAAGTAAGAGGAAGGGAGTTCAAATGAGGAGAAATAAGAGACAAGAAGCTGTTGGAGTAGAAGAGGCTGTTACATTTAATTGTTCATTTCTTTCTTTGAAAATTCTTGCTTTTCTTTACTCTTTATTTTTTTTCTTATATCATTTTTTCTCTTCTACGCGACATTCTTAACCACATTCATTCCTTACCCAAATTTCTTTCCTTTACATGAAATATTTTTTCTGACTTTTATTCAACTTTTACTTTTCTACGATAGCTTTGAGATGTTTTCTTTTCCTGCCCCTTTTCCCTTCTGTTTTATCTTTTTCTCTTTGTCTCTTTTCTTTTTCCTTTTTTTTAGTTGTTCTTGCCCTTTGTCTTCAGTTCTGGGATTCGGCACTCATTTTCAGCCCCTGGAAACAATTATTCATCTTTGTTCAACCATTTTGTTTTATATTGACACTCTTCAATATCTAAAGGAAGAAAATATCTTGTGAACGCAACGCACAATAATACACTGACAACAATCTTCCCGGGAACATTCTCAGATAATTAGTAAATATGTACGTGGTCTGATCAAAAATATTGGGACTGGTGCTACAAACCTACAGCACGTTCGGCGTTTAATATTCGTCGAAGTCGTCCTCTTCTGAAAACTAAATACTTTATCCAGCGTAATTTCAATTGAAAGCATTTCTGAAAGTCCTTTTCTAGGGGATAGCGAGATGTCTTGAAATCTCGTTCATTCAAGTGGGATTTGATTTTTGAAGAGAAAACAATTGCACAGGCGAGATCAGAGGAATATCAGAGTTTTCAGGTCACAGAATGTTGTGCTTTACCAAAGATCACTGCAAAATCTGTGGTAACTGATGGAGCCTCTGTCGTGCGGTGAGACGACACACTCTACACACTTTCCTTTCAAGCACTTCTATAAACAAGGAAAGTGATTGAGAACTTTATAACTTTGTGTTCATGCGTGACAATGTTCAAGGTCAATTTGTGCCAAGCGGAGTAGATTGTTCTAGTTCCACGTGCCATCACTCTTCTGGATGTCTTAGTTATCTCCCTTTTTATGTTCACCACTACAGTAGCCAGGTATTGCCTTTGAGAACACATGCCTCAGTGGATAAAAGCGTTGGTTGGATCCAGTGACTCACTCCAAAGTTGTTGTGAGTTCAATTCCTGACTACTCTTGTGGTAAAAACCCCCCAAAAACCAACTTGTTGAGTTAATGTAAATAATATTGTCTTTTAGTGTCCTAAAAGCACTTATTAAATATAAATATGTAATACGTAAAATAGAGTTCGGATAAAGCACGCAAAGTACTTGATAAAGGTTGACGGATTTCGAGAAAAAAATTGAATTCTCTCTATTTGAACTTTTCACACTATTTTTGAAAGATCATCGTTACTAAATTTTGAAATTTTGCTTCTTTCTTTTTGACCCACAATATTTTGTTAACTAGGGTGGGAAGTACTTTGTTAATGTTCATGACTAAAACGAACCTGATATCCATTAATCGTCTATAATCGTTTTTTAGCTTTCCATCAGCAAGACTGATGCTAACCTCCAGCACAACAGCTCACCTTTTCGACTGACATGAATTAAAATCAGTTGTTAAACTTGATGCTACGAAAGCCTCACTATGTCGTGTAAGAGAATTTTTCTCGTCAGAATGCATCTTGTACGTTTAAAAATCTACCATAAGTCTACCATTCGTCCGTGCATGGAATATTTCTGCCATATCTGATGCGGTTCTTTTGGTTTAGATCTAGATATTCTTGACAAAACCAAAGAAGTATCGGCAAGCTTATCGGTCCTGATATAACAAGACAACTTTTATTGGCAGATATTTTAGTTTTACATTTCAAGTCGACGATTTGGATGGATTGGTATGTGTTATTCTATATATATATATATATATATATATATATACACACACACACACACACACACACACACACACACACACACACACACACACACATATATATATATATATATATATATATATATATATATTCAAACAGGTTTACTTAAATAATTTAGACATATGTCGCTTAGTTTTCGTTGTGATCCTTTCAAGTTCACTGATTAATTTCTTGGTAGCCTTAGAAAATTGATTAAGAAAAATACCAACATTTTCTTTCGAATATTTTTTATTTTCTCAAGTACTTTCAATCTCATCTGAGACCATCTTGAGGGAGTTGTGAATATGTATATGTGTTTTTGTAAATTCAAAACATTTCAACTGTTCGATTTTAGCTGCTTATGCAGTGTTCTAGATTTTGGGCTTTAATTGTCTAATATAAAGGGCTTCATAGATTTTTAGTTTTTGCTTATTATTGTTTTATGTCATATAGATGTATTTTCAACTCATATCCGTCTAATCGGTGACTGTGGGTATGAGTTCCTTTAAATGCTGAGTTATTGAACTATGCTCATCCATATGAAATGTAGGCCTTTTTGTTAACATCGTCATAGTAAAGACAACGTATGTATTGACATTTTTTATAAGAAATACAATCTTGAAAGGATCACAAGGAAAACTAATCGACATGATATGTTTAAATTATTTAACCAAACATGTTTGAATATATATATATATATATATATATATATATATATATATATATATATATATATACGGGAAATTATATTAAGTGGGAAAAATCATTTAAATAGGTTTTGTTAAATTCGACTGACATAATGTGTCTGTTGTCATTTTTTAAAGTGAACTATGACTGTTGTCGTCTAAGTTCAAATGAAATCTATAACATGAAATGAGTTTAAAATGCTACCTTTTAATTCTTTTATTTTGTTTCGTCTAGGCGTCTTTGTTTTATATGAAAATGCTTTTTTTTTTAACTTTCTTTTTGCTTTTTTCTTTCTTTCTATTTCTTTTCCTTTATTTTTTTTCCCGTTTTTCTTTTCCTTTTTTAACTTTATTTCTATTTTCTTATTTTGCTCCTCTTTCTTTTTTAATCTTTTTTCGTATTAGTTTTACTTTCTCAGATCTTGATAGTCTTTTCCCGTCAACTTTTCCAAATTTTCTCCATGATCAGATTAGAGAGAGAGAGAGAGAGAGAGAGAGAGAGAGAGAGAGAGAGAGAGAGAGAGCAGTACTAATCGGGTGTTAGAGAGAGAGAGAGAGGGAGAGAGCGAGAAATACTAAACGAGAGATAGAGAGTTACAGAGCGAGAGAGTTAGAGTGAGACATAGATTTGGAGAGAGAAAGAGAGAGCAACAGTAAGCGAAAGAGAGAGAGAGTGAGGGAGAGAGAGCAATACTAATAGTGTCTTAGAGAGAGAGAGAGAGAGCAACACTAATCGTGTCTTAGAGAGAGAGAGAGAAGGAGAGAGCGAGAAATACTAAATGAGAGATAGAGTTACAGAGCGAGAGAGTTAGAGTGAGACATAGATTTGGAGAGAGAGAGAGAGAGCAACAGTAAGCGAAAGAGAGAGAGAGAGTGAGAGACAGAGAGCGCAATACTAATCGTGTCTTAGAGAGAGAGAGAGAAATACTAAACGAGAGATAGAAGGTTAGAGAGTAAGAGAGTTAGAGTGAGAGATAAATTTGGAGAGAGAGAGCAACAGTAAGCGAAAGCGAGAGAGAGTGAGAGACAGAGAGAGCAGTACTAATTGAGTGTTAGAGAGAGAGAGAGAGAGAGAGAGAGAGAAATACTAAACGAGAGATAGAGAGTTAGAAGCGAGTGTGTTAGAGAGCGAAAGAGAGTGAGAGATAGATTTGGAGAGAGAGCAACAGTAAGCGAGAGAGAGAGAGTGGGCGACAGAGAGAGCAATACTAATCGCGTGTTAGAGAGAGAGAGAGAGAGGGAAATACTAAACGAGAGATAGAAGGTTAGAGAGCAAGAAAGTTAGAGTGAGAGATAGATTTGGAGAGAGAGAGAGAGAGCAACAGTAAGCGAGAGAGAGAGAGACAGAGAGAGAGCAGTACTAACTGAGTGTTAGAGAGAGAGAGAGAGAAATATTAAACGAGAGATAGAGAGTTAGAGAGCGAGAGTGTTAGAGAATGAGAGTGTTAGAGAGATAGATTTGGAGAGAGAGCAAGATTAAGCGAGAGAGAGTGAGAGATAGATTTGGAGAGAGAGAGCAACAGTAAGCGAGAGAGAGAGAGAGAGAGAGAGAGAGAGAGAGAGAGAGAAGAGAATCCTAGTTCAGAAAAGATATTTAATCACAAAAATACCTCATGACACAATTAGAGACAATGATGAATTCATCTCGAAATCCGATCTCCTCAATTAGAAATTACTATTTCATAACAGGAATAAATCCAGTAAGATATTTTCAAGAGAAATATTTTCACTTACTTTTTCATCTGAAAGACAACCAATGTAATTGGATTTCGAAGCCCAAGTTCCGTTTGCATAGCAAAACCGAGTCGCGTTTTCTGGAATAAAAGATAAAGAAGAAGAAATGGTAAATTTGTTTTTTGGTTTGTATTTACATTTCGGTACAAATCAAACAATGAAGACTAAACATATTCCACAGACATTCTACTTTTTTATTATGCTATTTTATATAAAAAAATCTTTTTAGCAAACATTCGTAAAGTCATGTACAAGTTAGGCAAACAATACAAACGGTACGTTTTAACAAAGACGCTATTAATTGGCTTCAGATTATAGAAAAACCTTTACTTAGTCAAATAGATTCAACGAATGCCAAACACAGCCGGTGTAGCTTTACCAATTGGGAACTGTTTAACGATTGTAAATATTGTTTATTTTACTGTCTGAAGTTTTGAGAAGAGGACTTAGCCTTATTGAGAATCGATTTTGTTGGACTAGTGTCTCTAATTTGCTTGATATCGTCCCCATGTTTCAAAATTTTTATCCTCCGACTTACTTCAGGTATCTGTCGTTCGTGATGATCTGAGAATTGTGAACAGAACCCTTTATTTAATCCAACGGTCCGATTGTTCTTATTCCTTTGTTAAACCTAGAAGAGCTAACTCGAAGAACTAAATTCCGTCAATACGTCTTTGGGATATCGATTATCTCTTCCGAGTATATAGGAAATTTTAGGTATTACCAAGCAAGGATTGAACTCACGATGTCAGAACTTATGCGTATAATAACAAATACGGTCTGTTTCTCTCTGTATTTTTCTATAATAGTTTATGTGCCTATTCTGTTGCTGTACGAATCTACTTTGCGAGGGTCGGTCAAAAAGTAATGCCTGTTCTAATTAATTTTAATATTTGAATTCCTAGATTTGGTTTTAGCTATAAAGTGCCTAGAAGCTGAGAAGAAAAATTCTGGGAGATACGTTCTCTTTTCATATGCACGATCTCCTTTTAAAATGTTTACCACTCTCACTACATGTAGAAAGCAAATAGGTGTCATAGAATTTCTGTTTTTGGAAAGAGAAAATTACTGCAAAGATTCACTCGTGTGTAAAAGGCTACACTTGATATAAGTAAGGTAAGTAAATGAATCAATAGAGTTAGTGACAATCATAGAGAGAAATGAGAAATGGATGTTATGAAAAAGGGGACTCACTGACAGGCCGGCTACTTTTGTGGATGAGGATAAAACCAAACAGGCTGATTTTCATATTACAGTTGACAGAGAGTTTACTATTGTCACACTGTCAAAGTATTCAGTTGAGTCTCGATGGTACATGCAGTTTAATTAGGTATCCTAGTTACTGAAAAGTATATGCAAAGTGGTTTTTCGGAATGCAGATAAACTGAGCAGAGAATGATTGCTGCACAATAATGTCTACAGATGCACAACACAGATGCACATAAGCAAGATAGTCTCAAGAGATGAAGATGTCATGTCTTTTGTTCTAGTATTTTCGACAGCCTCGGTCATTATAAAAGACTAAATATTACATTCACTTAAGTGCTAATACCCTTGGGAAAGGTATGAATCATTTCCCACCAGCTATGGGTAAATAGCAGGACAGACCGGGTTCTATAGCTTTGGATGGCAACTGGTCTACCTCAGAAAAAAATGGCAACCTACTGCGGGAAAAACCCAGCCACGTCAGTCACGTATCGAAAGATACATGATCACCTAAATGTATATCAAGCATGGCACATAACTGACTGACTGACACTTGGGAAAGGTATGAATTCTCTTCTTCTCCCCCCAGCTATGGGTAAATAGTAGGGCAGACCGGGTTCTATAGCCTTGGATGGCAACTGGTCTACCGCAGAAAGAAATGGCAACCTACTGCGGGAAAAAATCTGCCTCGTCAGTCATGTATCGAAAGTTACATGATCGCCTAAGCGTGTGTCACGCAAGGCAAATAACTGACTGATTGTAAACAAAAGTTTTGTTAGCCACATCCTTGCATGTTTGGAACTTATTATTTCAGATTTAAGTCGATAAATAAAATGTGCTTTATAAGGGGGCCTCATATAGGCAACGGCATCTCTGAGTTTGACAGCTCCGGTAAACGAATAGATTAAATATTCTATATGTATTATAAATATTTGATACACACGATAAGATATCGTCTTCTGACGCGAAACAATTTTAAATAAATTCTGGCTATAAAGAAAACTGAACATAATCGAAACTATTATTAGTCAAAGGAAAGATACAAAAATACTATATCATTTACATATATTTGTCTTATATTAGCAGCTGTAGTTTGTTTGGAATGCGTTCATCGGTATATGCACGAATTGCACCAAGAAAAATGCATTTGTTTTTGACAGCTTATCATCCATTTGCAGGTTATTTAAAGCCAGACAATATTTTTAGATTGCAGGGACTTTTAGAGCTAATAATGATTTAGTGATGCAAGTCTTACTAATTAACCCATATCTGGGGTGCATATCTTTTCCAAGGGTATCTGCGCGTAAGTGAATATAATGAACTCATCTGGAATTGAAACTGTTCTCTCCGATTTCCAATTCTGAGCCGTTATCCATTACACCACCCACACATTTAATACATCACGTGGTTTTCCCAAGCGGCCGCTCATCTAAGCTCGACATTACTGAGAATCGGTGTTTCAACGTAGCCGATTATTGATAATAACTTAAGATGAATCCGATTATAATTAGATCAAAACGTTTATAAACCATTTAAATCATCTTTTTCAGTTTATGTAAACTTGTATCACCGAACAAGAGATCTACAAACTTAGTATTTCCTTGTCAATGAACAAAAACTTTTATAAAGTCATTTAATAACTTCCATAAACTTCAGTATCTGTCTATATTTCTGAGATGATGTATTATGTACACTATTTATATTATTCGGACTATTGCCCTCATCTTTGTAGCCATATTACATCGTTTCGGCCGTTTTACGCTCCGGCCTTCTTCAGGTGGTTGGAATGTCGAACTGAACCCTTTATTTCGCTCACTGGGTAGACTGTTCTAGTTCCACGTGCCATGTTTAATGGATGTCAGTTATCAGTTACCTCCTGTTAATTTCCTGAAAGTTCTCCACTGCCTTAACCGGGTATTGAACTCACACTCTTTGGGTCCTGTCACTGGATCTAACCAACGCCTTTATCCACTGTGCCATGTGTCGATATTTCAACCACCTAAAGATGGCCGAAGCGTACAACGGCCGAAACGTTGTAATAAATATGGCGACAAAGATGAGGACAATAGTCCAAATAATGTTAATAGTGTTCCATATACTTGTTTTACCTTATTGACAAACCACAATTTCTCTCAGTTTTTTTTTCTATCTTAGCAACAAAGAACAACTTCAATAAACTTTTTTATCACCTTCTCACCAAATAGTAACGTTTATAAGCTTGTTTCTGTCACATAACTAAATATTAACTTCTATCAATTTGTTTATAGATTATTACAGAATAATAACTAAGATGATTTTTCTCTTGCTGATAGATTTCTTTTTTTAATCCTGTGGCAGTGGAGTGGAGTGGCAGTGAAGACTTATGGGGTTATTGGCCCTCGTTCGATGGCGTTCCTTTGGAGGATTGGCGCGATTTCGTCTCGATTAAGGGACGAGCCTCTCAAAACGGAGTGGCTCTTGCAGCGTGTCTCACTGGCCATGGTTCGAGGTAATACTTTCTCCATCATTGCGGCTGGCAGACGAGAGAAAAAAATTGTTTATAGTTACTTTGTTGAAACTTTTTTTTCTTAGACAATATATTTCTTGCTTTAATTTTTCTAAATTTTCTTTTAAAAATACTGCAATATCTTCATCGCATGTACAAACGTCGAATTAGTTTTTTTTCCCCAAGCTAAGTTAGAATATTTTATATTTCGAGCCATGGAACAATGGATGACTTGTATTCTTCTTTATATCACATTTCTTCTTTATGTACCAATATTTGAAAACTTTTAAAATCACATTTGCAACGTCTCTCCGATACCAGAGCGTCCATTGCTGACAGGAAATACGGTATGTGAATAATGATTTTTTTGTCTTTATCACCGAACTGATGCTTGATTCTACTTTGTCACGAACACTTTCTATAAGCTTGATTCTATGCTAACAACGATCAAAAACTGTATAATCTTTTTTCTATCTCATCACGGAATAATAAAAATCTAAAATATTGTTTCTATATTATCAACAAACAATAGCATCTATACTGGTGTTTTTACCTTATCCTCATAATAAGTTCTATGGATATTTTCTACTTTATCACCGAACCACAATTTGTATCGCCTTGCTTCCACTGCAAAAATTTGCAAACATGTTTCTACCGTGGCCGAGGTTCGAATCTCACCGTGGTCGATTTTGTCAGGAAGGTAACTTCTTGATGTTATCGGTCAGTTGGAGGTGATTCCAGCGTGCAGCCCATGTGCTAGCGTGAAGTCACAAGTCATCGTGACTGAAGTTTTGAGTGTACTGGCGTTGTTCATATTGTTGATTACGATAGATAACACATTACTCCCACAGAAAGTGTAAGTAAGGTTCGCTCAGCATAGTTGCAGTATAAAACCACAGGTGGGCTCTGTGGGTGTTGAACACAAATGTGCCTGAGCGAAAGTCTGCAATAGGGATTAGCTAGCCGCATTAATAAACTGACATCTTCGGATACGTGATTTACATTTACCGTATCACCGTAATCACAACAATAACTGCCGTAACAACATTTTTCTATTGATTCAATATAGATGTTAATTACTTATCTTTCAAATAGTTTATCTAAAACAATAATTGAAAAAAATGGTCTCAAATATATTTGATGATAATTTTATTCTTTTCTTATTCCATTGATTACTTTATTTATCATTTATTTTAATATTATAAATATGCTCTATCCCTGATATTAATCCTTGTAACCCATAAATATAGCATACCTTAAAATTATATTTTATTTATTTTATTTTATTTATATACAGAGTGCGATGGATAAATTGTCATTATTTTATACACTATTTACATTATTCGGACTATTGTCCTCATCTTTGTCGCCATATTTATCCTCAAGGACACATGGCACAGTGGATAAAGGTGTTAGTCAGATCCAGTGACAGGACCCAAAGAGTGTGAGTTCAATACCCAGTTAAAGCAGTGGAGAACTTGGAGAGGGGAATTAGAAACTGGCAACTGATATTCATTAAAACATGGCACGTGGAACTAGAACAGTCTACCCCAGTGTGCGAAATAAAGGGTTCAGTTCGACATTCCAACCACCTGAAGAAGGCCGGAACGTACAACGGCCGATACGTTGTAATAAATATAGCGACAAAGATGAGGACAATAATCTGAATAATGTAAATAGTGTACATAATACCTCATCTCAGAAATATAGACAGATAATAAAGGGTTCAGTTCGACATTCAAACCACCTGTAGAAGGCCGGAGCGTACAACGGCCGAAACGTTGAAAAATATGGCAACAAAGATAAGGACAATAGTCCGAATAATGTAAATAGTGTACGTAATACCTAATCATAGAAATATAGACAGATCACTATTTTATATTTTTAATTTCAATATTAGCATTGGTTGTTTTATTTTTATTTTGTCAGATGCACAGTATAGTAAGATCAATTGGTTTTATTTCCGTATTTTATAGCAACATGATTCAATTCACTCTTCCAGAAATTTGAAAACGGCATACTGTATTGCTTAACATAATCAATGGTTGAAAGACTGATGAAAGTTATAGAATGCTAAAAAGCCTTTACTAAGATTTAAAATAATAATTTATTTAGTTATAATTTATACTATAATTTTATTCTTTTCTTCTTTTATCGAGTGGTTTCTATTATTCACCATTTAAAATGAAATTAGAATAACTAGTCAATGGTAATAAGTGGTGAATTTGATGACGTACTGTTTATTTCGACATCCAGTGTTATCTATACACGTTGTATAAAAAATACATTTACAAACTTTATTGGTAAGCTCCGCCCACATAAACAAGGAGAAAAGTCCATATAAACATATATCTTTCATTTTTGAGTTATTATGTTTAAAGAAAGTTTACGGTAGATGGCGTTGTGTTGTCATGTAGACTAGGTTACATTTGTCATTCGTGTACATTTGTGGCTAATCTGTCTTCAATATTTAACATGTGTAGTAGTGAGTTAACTGAGAAGAGTTCCGTTAAAACAATGCCAGGATATTCAGAACCGTGAGCAGGCAGATATGATTTTTACATATGACCGCGAATTGTAACGGACGCGGGCCTTTCTTTAAACGTAATAACTAAAAAATGAAGAATTTGCGGACATATGTTCATATGGGATTTTATCCTTGTTTTGGTGTAAGGAACCCTACACAAATTTTGTAAAAGTATCTAATAGACGCCTGAAAAAAATACTAGAGCGTGATCCGAATTGCCAAGAGAAAAGAATTGTGATGGCCTACAAGGGCTGGGAGAAGTGGTAAGGAACAAATCAGTTGAAGAAGAATGTGGGAGAGATTTATTCGAGAAACGGTTAAGGAAATTCACTATTTGATTGAGATCTGGGCAATGGAGAAAATGAAAGTCTGAATACCGGCAACATCAGTAACATTAGAATGCTTAAGTCACTTGACGTGATAAGTATTAAAATAATCAATGGAAGGTTTCTTTTTTATCGTTGGAAGGTTTAAACATGGTTAGTAAGTATAAAACAATAGTCGCGCCCAAGTCAGCCTTGTGCTGAGTTGAAACAACCAAAGAGAAAAACTTGACTTACTTCATAGGCGGAGTTTTTTTTATTTATTAAAAAGACACGTGCGAACGCCACGCGTTGGTAAGTGTAAAGAGAGTTCAGTCATCAGTGGGTCATGGAAACTAACGTCCCTCAGCGGGGGCGTAATTACCACACAGTGCTGCATCTTGGAACAAGGAGGAGAAAGAGAATGAAGCAGGAAAATGTTTGCTTTTTTATAGACTTCAACAGCGCCACCTAACGGTGTTTTAAGAAATCATGTGGGATAATCATATTTCCGGTTCCTTTGCTCTTAACATCATGTGAAAATCTATTTCTTTTTTTTTTATTATTCACTAATTATTATTATTTCATTTCTCGATTTTATTTCATTTTCTCACACTTGTTTCGATCTTATCATCGAAAATATAACTTCTATATTATTGTAACCTTATAACCCTCGATTTTATTGAATCATCATTCTCGTCATCCAGCCGGTAATAATTACAGTTTTATGTCTAAATCAACCAGGGAACATTCCAGCTTAATATAATTTTCCCAGGTGTAAGTCAATGCAATCGATTAAATGATTAATTAAAGATTAGAAGTGGTCTTGCTTTTGTTCCTGCAACAAAATCTCAAACAGATGAATAATGAATGTGCGCATATTATCTATCAGCTTTAAGTATGAGACTTTACTTTTGAATGAATATATGCAAATATATATGCACGCAAACGACTGGACACATGGGATTGTGAGATTTTTTTTTACAGTAGTTATGTGCATTCTGGATTCAGGTCACATGTCACAAAATATCCTACCTTTTTTTCAGGGAAGAATCAATAACTTCATTGGCATTTGATTCTCTCAAAATAATGGTCTGATATTGCGAAAATGAATTCAACTTTACGCCGGATCGACTGATCAAATAACAAAGAAGATGAAGCCAGGAAAAAGTTTAAAAAACATCATCAAAGAATTCCAACTCAGCCGACAAAAATGGTAGCATGTGTTCTTTGAAATGAATTCCACGGTTGAAAATCTGCTATTGATCATCTATCATAAGAGACATTAACAGTTAAATTCTTAGAAAAGGTCATGTATGCCGAGAATTTTCTACGGTGTCAAGGTTGTCAATAGACTAACAGCTTGCAGCTAATATTTCCTGGACAGGTAAGAAGATACTCTTTTTAAATGTTCACTCATGTACTAGCCACTTCTTTTGTGCCGCGTCCCTTCAAGCCATAAATAATCTCCCTACAACACTCTCTCCTCTATCTTTTAGTATTGTTCAGCTTTTTAATATTTTTTTACCCTCCTTGGTTTGTCATCAATTTATACAAGCTTGTTCAGGTGCATTACTTTTTTCACTCTATTCTTCTTGCTTTCATTATGTCTTCTGAGTGTCAATTTCTCATAGTCTTCTTTCCTCCTAAGCATAATCTTTCTCTTTTCCTTCAGATTTCCTCGTTATTCACATGCTATGTCCATGGTATTCTCAACATCTATCAGTGAAATTACATTTCTGTTGCCTCAAGTCTCTGCCATATAGACGAACCGATATTAAATAACAGCTGAGCGTTGTTTCTAATGAAAGTTTTCTGTTTCGATTAAAATGCACCTTCACATTTTGTTATCACACTGTTAAGACATTTCCCAGATATTTAAAGTTTTGTACTTGCTTGATTTTGACATCTCCAACTCATTTAATCAATTTCCTGTTTTTTTTTACATAATTTATTCTCCGATATATATATATATAAAAAGAAAGAACAGCAAGATATATAACCCGGTGTTATTTTTACAAAATAGTGCTTTATAAATTAATTGATTTAAAATATGGTTTTTTCGTAAACCATGTTTCAAAAAATGGAAGCTAAAAGCCATGAATTTAATTTTTGTGATTTTAATAATATATAATAATTTTACTGACGGTAAGTATCTCGGATACATTTTACTTATTAAATGAAATATAGTCTAATAATAATGAAAAATGAATTGTAATTAAAACTGTAGTTAATTAAAATGAATTCAACCGGAGAAATGAAAATTTTACTTTAGAAATTTAAATATAAAATTTAAAAAATCGTAATATACTTTTAAATATACGGAAAAAAGAAGAATTTTTTACGAAATTTTAAAAAATTCTGACGTCAGGCTTTAACGGAAGTTAGATTTCATTGAAAATGCATCCCTTCCTCACGACCCAAACGTAGCAATAACTGATACATTAAATTATAGACATATTGAAATCCCAGCCACCCCTGTCTAGAAAAATAGATTTATCTATAACTTGGAAACATGAATTTTGTTTTAGCTGTGTATTTAAAAACCCGGTAATTTTAAAAGTTACTCCAAAATTCGCTTGAGGATGAAATGAACTAATGTCTTTAATTTAATCAGGGGCTTTTAGCTTCCATTTTTGAAACATGGTTAGAACTGTGTAGCGAAAAGACCATATTTAAAATTAATTTATTTATATATATATATATATATATATATATATATATATATATATATATATATATATATATATATATAGAACAGAATAGATAGATTACAGTCACTTACATGCTAATACCCTTGTAAATCCTCTTCTCGCACCAGTTATGGGTAAATAGCAGGACAGACGTCGTTTGGGGACCTTTATGGTATCGTTGTACACTGTTTTTTGTTAAAGATCATCAGGTGGCCTGATGATTGCAGAAACAGTCTGTCGCCTTTGAGTGTTGAAATGTTTACTCATCTGATACTATATCCTATAAATATACGATACGTTAAATTATATATATATATATATATATACGTAAATATATATAAACAGAATAATAGAATAAGATCCAGAGAGCTCAATGTAAATAGAAAATAATTTAAATAAAAAACAGACCACTTTAAGGTTCCATGTAATAGATTATTTTACCACAGCCCTTTTAAAAGGACTGCGTATCATCAAATTAACTGTTAGCAAGAAATCGATTGTTGTATGTATATATTTATGTTTTCAAAACATGGTCAATATATTATGTCCATATTCATAGCTGATATTGAGTGTTGTTTTTTCTTAAAAAAAAGCTAAAATAATGGAATCCTTATTAATAAATAAAAAAAAAAAAAACAACAACAAAAAAACCTACTACTCAATAGTCTCAGGGAAAAGATTAAATTTTTAGGCAAATTTAAAAAACTTAAAACGTGAACTGAAAAAGACTTTTTCAGAGGTTTTTTTTTGCTGAAGGTCTCGAAATGTGCACGAAGGTAAAAGCCAATTTCAGCTGAAAGAAAATTTAACGCCTACTTTTAAACTGAAAAGAAGTGTACCAATAGCGGATGTTGATCCAATCAACAATGAATTGGACAGGCTGGAGAAATTGGGACTAATATCGAGAATAGATTATTCCGAATGGGCAACACCAACAGTCTACGTTAAGATACGGAATAACAGAATACGAATCTACGTAAAGAAACAGAATATCAGAATACAAATCTACGTAAAGAAACAGAATGACAGAATACGTGTCTACGTAAAGAAACAGTATAACAGAATACGAATCCACGTAAAGAAACAGAATAGCAGAATACATGTCTACGTAAAGAAACAGAATAACAGAATACGAGTCTACGTAAAGAAACAGAATAATAGAATACGAGTTTGTACTGATTTTTCGACAGGATGAAATGAAAATTTGAAACAGCATAATTACCCATTAAGTCGTCCAGAATAAGTTTTTGCAAAACTAAATGGAGGCAATTTTTTCTCAAAGGTTGGGTGATTGAACTGCCTTCAGTTTAGAAACGCAATCTAATACAGCCGTGCAAGCCAAGCGTTCATTTAGTTAAAGACAACGAAAAGCCCTAGCTATAAATATACTCCAACCCCAGACCACTTCCCCCCTAATGGGATGCGTCATGTCCACAGTCACCATCACAAGCCCCTTATCATAGAAGTGTCTCTCTGAGGAGGGCTTATATTGAAAATAAATTCAAATCTCCACTTCCAGTCAAACACTTAAGAGCTGAAGATCTGAAACACGGAGTTATATTTTCCGATTTCTTTTTGAATTTGTCTGATGAATTGGATCGTGATTACGATTCCAATGTAATAAATTATAACCATGGAATATTAGTGTTTGAGCTTTTTATACTATATTCTTGCTCTGTCCTGGACATTTAGCTCTACCTTGATTCTATCCTCTTGATTATTATTACTAACTAGCAGTAGAGCCCAGCGTTGCCTGGGGATGTAACAGTAAGAGATAGATCAAGTATCGACCATCATAAAGACTAAAAAATAAAATTGACAAAGATTATTGTTTAAGGTTGACGGACGCGCATGTCTTAATTAGTTTTTTTTTTTTTACGAATTGATCAAACCCAAACTCAAACAAAAACATTGTTTTCAATCGTTATGAGTCTACCGATTAAATAGAATTTTATTATAAACAATTGTCTTGTAAATGGAATTTTTAAAGCATTCTGAATGTAAAAAATAAAGTAAAAAGTGACAATAAGACACACTACCTGCCAAAAAAAAAGTGAGATTTTGTTGAAATCTGTTGAAAAATGTAAGAAATCCGATCCCATATATAAACGAACACACACACACACACACACGCGCGCGCACAAGCTGGGTTTTATAATAAGTATAACTCGATATGAGTTGTCCCCCTTTCATTCTGGCGATAGTGATGTCTCTTAAGCGTGTTTTCAAATTAATTTCGTGCAAAAACAATTGTGTTTTTCCAATTTTTGGCGCTGTCAGAACCACCGCAAGTATGATATTATTAATATCTATCTATCTATCTATCTATCTATCTATCTATCTATCTATCTATCTTGTTAATTATAACAGACAACGAATGTCTATTATGTTTGATCATAAGCCGTTCTAAACTCCGTGTATTTGTTTTAATTTCGGGTGAAAATAAAGACAAAAATTGTCCAACATTTGGATATTTTTTTTATTAAGTTGTTCCTTGATCTAAGCTTTCGGCACACATGAGCCTTCTTCAGAGTTATTATACAAACATTTAAAGAAAGATATTCATCATTGAAAATGATATTTTGTTATGCTGACCTAGAAGATTGCTATGCGCCGATAATGGTTGCGGAACAGCAGATGCAGGTTGTAAATTCAAATTGCGGTTCTATGGCGTCGTATCACGTGAGAGACCGAAATATTAACAACAGAATCTATGTCTACATGCAATGTATATATATATATATATAAAGACATTTTTATGTTTATACTTTCTTTTTTTATACAAATATTTAAGTAAATTCTCTGTTTATAATAAACAGTATTAACAACATTTACAGGACTGAATATCCGAGAAATTTTCATAGAAAATATGCGTCCTCCGACAGGAATCGAACTTGTATCCTATATGGAACCGTCATATAGCCTGATGTGCTTTTACCGATTTCGCCACAGAGGAGCGTTTCGGCTAGCAAGGTGGATTTTACTGTTTTTGTATGTATTATAAACAGAGCATTTACTTAAATATTTGTATCTATAAAAAAAAATGTATAAACATAAAAATAATTGTTGGACTTTATATATCCATTTATATATATATATATATATATATATATATATATATATATATATATATATATATATATATATATATGAGAAATGTAATTAGGCAGCAATTGTTCATTTAAAAACTGGAAGAACTAAATATAGAAAATCGGTGTACTCCTCAAGATGTCTAAATGACCCCCCCTCAGATTTTGAATTCAGAATAGCCCTCCTCCTAAATAGCCTCGTCTGTCCTACTGTTTAACCCACAGAGAGAGAAGAAGAGATAGATTCATATCTTTCCAAATGATATTTGCTTGTAAGTGAACGAACTTGAATGGAATTCGAACTCGTGTCTCCAATTTCTCATTCCACACGGCTATATATTACACCACGACACATCCGAGTAAGTATCAAGAATAAAGTTAATAAACATTTATATGTTTCAATTCAATTTGAGTTTGTTTTTTGTCGCTAAGTGTTCTAAAATATCTCGTCAAATATGCAATCCATCACTGCAAAAACTAACAATTGTCAGCTTTGTTTTCCACTTCTCGTTTGTTTTCAACTTCTCGTTTGTTTTCCACTTCTCGTCACAAGTGACAAGCGAAAAGGAATCACTCTAACGCTTGTTTCAATTAAGGCACATCTTCATAAATTAACTAATTGTATTCTCCTAACTGTCGAATTAGCGCTCTTCAATAAAGAAAACGAATATTGCTAATTTCACAGACATTTTCCAGAATCGATTTCTTTGTGTTCTTCTGATGCAGAAGAAAATATTTCATGGCTCTCGGAAAGAAGAAAGAAATATAGCGCCTATTTTCTCGGATAATATATATGTGAAAGCAGGCGTGTTTAAATTGGGTTTGTTTTTCGGCAGTAATGAATATTTAGGTTGAGCAAAATAGCGAAAAGAAGAGGAGACATGGAAATTAAATAGAAAAATGTTATAATATCAGGAATCCTAATGGCATTGTGGGAATGCCTATAGGGAAATTTCACAGCGCAATCTTTATATTATTGAGTCATTTCCGGAAAGCAAATTATGTCATAGTAGCATATACAATATATGAATGGACATTGTACAGGGTGGGCCAAAAGTAGGTTTACACTTAGTAGGTAAGCACTTTACATTTCTTGAAAACATTTATTTGTTACTATCATATTTGTTCGAAATGCTTTATGTACATTTATTTAACACTTTACTTTCAATTTTTAGCACAGTTTAATCTCTTTAGTGCTCAAGATGTCCTCCTTCAACATTGCAACATTCCTTGAATTTAGCCAGATCACAGTGACACACAAGACAACATAAATCCCAACAGGCACCAGTTTCAATAAATACTTCTGAGATGTCCTCTTTTAATTCGTCCAACGTGTGGGGGATTTCTCTCATCAACCTTGCTTTTTATTACACCCCGAAAAAAGAAATCTATCGGTGTGTGGTCATGGGAACGTGGTGGCCATTAGATGCTGCCCCTTTTTTTAAACCAACGCTGTGAAAAGGTTTAGTTAAGCCAAAGCATAATGGGGGGGGGATACAGGTTTTGAATTATCTATGTATCTAATTTATAGATGCTATCTGCCAGACCTTATTTCCAAATCAAAAAATAAATATGAAAACTGAAGGACATCCAGTCACAAGAATTTCGAATAAAGGATTCTCAACACACACACACACACACACACACACACACACACACACACACATATATATATATATATATATATATATATATAGAGAGAGAGAGAGATGGATAAGCAGAGACCTGTAAAGGTATGTGTACCGTAAGTATTCTATCAGTATTGACGTGTTTGTATAATCAATACAATACGTATTGTGCGCACGTTTTGTTTTTCATTACTGTATACCCACATTTGCAAGTATATATATATATATATATATATATATATATATATATGTATGTAGATATAAATATACAATATATATATATTTTTTTTTAAGCATTACGCCCCAAGCAAGGCGTGAAGCCACTAGGATGCAGGTGGTTGCAGAAGATTTGGAGCGAAAACAGATAGGAGTGTTAGAAGAAAGGATGAGGAGAGGGATAGTGGGTAGATCAAGGTAACTGGAGATGTCGATTGACATTACATTTGAATAGTTGGAGATTATAGCTCTCAGGAAAACAGTAATTGGGAAGGGTGTTCCACAGGCGAGAGGTGCGAGGTATGAAGCTATTGGAGTAGAAGAGACGGCTACATTTAAAAGTTTCTACAGTGTAAGGGTGGGAGCGGGATGCCAGCCTTGTAGGACGCTTGAACTCATGAAGTCTGGGAACCAGTGAAAGCAGCTCATCAGAACAATTACCATGGAAACATTTGTAAAAAAGACAGAGAGAGGCGACGGCGCGTCTGTGAGAGAGTGACTGTAGACGAGATGCCAGATCAGGGCCAATTATATTACATATCCCTTTCTGGATATTGTCAAGAACCCGAGGTAAACAGAAGGTGCACCAGACCATATATGGCAGCAATACTCCATGCAAAGGCGAATGGTTGTTTTGTATATTCGAAGTATCGATTCCGGGGAGAAAAATTTCCTGGCGCGACACAGAAAGCCACCTTTCCTCGCGGCGGAAGAAGCAATTGACTCAATGTATTTGTTCCATCTCAGGTCAGCAGTCAACGTGAGACCGAGCAGACGCAGAGAATTGCTCTCAAGAAGTTGACTATCAGACATTCTAATGGGGGTGCAGGGAAGGATCTCTATGGTGATTAATAGAGAGTAGTTTAGTTTTTGAGGCGTTAAAGTTGACCAGCCAATTCTTGCCCCAATTAACAACCGATTGGAGGTCCTTTTCAAGACGCACGGCCAGGTTAGTTTTGTCAGCGACACTAGATTTGTTTTTTAGGCAGGAGTAAAGTGTAGTGTCGTCCGCGTAGATGCCAACTTGGGAATCTATGGCTTCAGGAAGGTCGTTGATGAAAATAAGGAAAAGAATGGGACTAAGGATGGAGCCTTGAGGAATACCTGCGTTCGTGGGATAGAAACTGGAGGAGAATCCGTTGAGAACGACCTTCAATTCACGGTTTGACAGGAATGATTGTATTAGGTCAAACAATCGACCTGTAATACCATAATCCTGGACCTTGCGAAGAAAACCGGCATGCCAAACCCTATCAAACGCTTTGGAGATGTCTAGGGCCACGGCACGAGCCTCGCCGTTATTTTGAAGGGCTTGGTAGGCGGTTTCAGTGATGGCCGTAAGCACATCAGCTGTAGATCGGGCGTAGCGGAAACCATATTGCTTGTCTGGGAGCAGGTCGTGTGAGGTAAGGTGGTTAACCACTTTGGCGTTGATTAGGGCTTCGAAGACTTTGCCGAAGAGGGGTAGGAGACTAATAGGACGGTAATTAGAGGGGTCAGAGGGGTCTCCAGAGTTCTTAGACAGGAACAATGGATGAGGACTTCCAGCAGTCAGGAAAACAGGATTCCTTGAGGCAGTAATTATATAGTTTAGAGAGGGCGGGCGCTAGCTCAGGCGCGCATTTTTTCAAGACAATGGCTGGTATGCCATCTCCATAACGAGCCTTGTGGGAGTCTAAATTGGAGATAATGCCCAATACCAATGACGGGGTTATGTGTAACCCACTCAATAGGACCTCAGTTCTTAGAGGTAAGTCTGGTATGGGTACATCGGAGGAGTCGAGCGTTGAATTAAATGAGAATTTCCGAGCAAAGTCTTGTCGGTAGAGGAGGTCAGGAACTCGAACTGGTTGAACAAAGGAGGTATAGAGGGTTTTCTATTGTTCAGGACGCTCTTGCAGAGCCACCAATAATCTTTGGAGCCAAATTTGCGAGTGCAATACGCTCCTTCATCCGAGCAGCAAATATTGACTTAGCTTCGTTGAGGACACGCTTACACTCGTTACGGAAGGCAAAGAGACGTCTATTGCAGTCCGACATGTCGCTACGAAATAGGTGAAAGAAGTGGTTCTTATGGGCAATGGCGGCTGAGCAAGCAGCGGAGAACCAAGGGGAGGAGTGTGACTTGACCTTAAATTTCCTTGAGATGATGAAAGCGTCGATTCCAGCTTTACCCAAGGATGAGACCTCAGAAGCACATTCTTGGACGGGGAGTGTAAAGACAACATCCCAGGGGACATCGCGGAGGAAGTCACGGAGCGAGTCCCAATCCGCTCGTTGATAGTAGAACGAGGTTCTAGTTATAGGAGGTTCTTTGCGAAAATATATATAATATATATATATATATATATAAGATATATATATATATATACAACATATATTTATATAATATATATATATATATATAAAATATTTATATATAAAACATATATATACATACATATAATCTATCTATCTATCTATGTATATAGACATCCGGTTGCCTCTAGCTAGGATCGAAATCCGACTGAATTGGTGTCAGTCGGAGATTGTATTTGACAAAAATATATGAAAAACTGCATTTCGTTCTCCAGGGCTTCATCGGACTAAATTTATGTTGGTGCGACTACACATGCACACAAACGAGTTGTGCTGGGGATTTTAGAAGTTTTATAATTTTGACATAAATAATGCTACTCTGATTAAAGGAGAAAATATTTCACTACGACGTAAATGTCTCGAGAGTGCTTTGATTGCAAGCTCATCATAAATTTGTGTCTTGGCTCTTACAACATTTCTTCTGGCTGATATTCTATTATCACAGTGTTGTATGTCTACTAACAAAAGTGAAAGAAAGAAAAAAGATAGTGATTCGGCTATATATATATATATATATATATATATATATATATATATATATATATATATATATGTATGTATGTATGTATATTAATGCATGTTTCATTAAATAATATAGACAAGTTTTGTCTATTTATTTTAAGTAAGTTCCTTTCATATTGTCTGATAATCTTAATCACATTATCGTTGAAAGACGAAAGGAAAACACCATATTGATATATGTTTAAATGAAATCTAAGCTTTCGGCTTACACAAGCCATTATCAAAGATGACAATTTCAATAAATTAAACAACACACGGACGAAACAACAATGCTAGTCCGCCGTTGCTGCATGAAAATTTCCAAGTAACAGCAAAGTCGTATATACGAGATGCGGAAGCGAAAATCGCGTCGCAGCTCATGACGTCACACATGACCACGCGAGAGTGAAAAACGAGAAATATATATATATATATAATCTAAAACATCCAACACCCCTCGTTCGTGCACATGGATAATCGTACCAGCATAACAAATTTAGTCCAATGAAGTTCCGAATGACGAAACACATCACAAGTAAAGTTTTTCCACTTTGTCATACATTTTTCCAATATTGTTCCTGACATATCAAAAAATATATCGTTATATATATATATATATATATATATATATATATATATATATATATATATATATATATATATATATATATATATATATGTGTGTGTGTGTGTGTGTGTGTGTGTGTGTGTGCATGTGTGTATGTGTATACATATAAACACACACAATTTTCCCCAAAACCTTTTCCCAATTATCATATTGTATACCTCGCTAATAAAATTGTAACACAACCGGCAAACCCTCTGAGTCCGATACATCGGCGATATATTTGATCACAAAAAAAAAGTCAACTTTGAAAGTAATTCCGTGTTTAGTTTGCCATACGATCACAGCGGCAATAGAAAAAAAAATTAGAAAATCCCTTGATATCTTCATTGGCAAGAATCATTAGAGTTTTATTACTTCAAAATACAAAAAAAGCAAAAAATAAATGAATAAATAAAATAAATAAATAAATAAATAAAATAAAAAAAAACAAACGCTAGTCACGCCTGTTTAAACCCTAGCTGTTCCCAACGATCAAAGTCAATGACCTTACCAACACAAGATATCAATCATAAAATAACTTTATAAACCGTGTTAAATTATTCTCTTTATCTACAACAATAATCCAAAGAGAATTATCCAGTAATAATGCCTTTCCTAATGAAATCCTCTATGAAGAAATAAATGTGTTTTTCAGGCAATTAATCATAATGGTAATGGAGAGAACAGCCATTTCCTTATAAGGAAACAATCAGGATTCATTGAACGACCAGTTAGGTCTAATGCCGGTTGAAATTTTATATAACCTTTTGTCTTAGGCAGTCTTTCAGGAAATTAGACTTGCCTGACCCATGAACCTTTATTGGCCATTCACGTATGGTTTAGACTTTCGTTCGTAATCTCATTTCTTGTCAAAGACTCAACATCTTGAATATATAATTATTTTCCTTTCTAGTTACTCATACTATCCATTTTGGTTGTTGCTTCTGTTGGAAGTCTTCAAGTGATGTGAGCTTACGGCCACAATAGCTTGACACGTCTTTCTTTGTCCTGAATAACCAAAGTTAAGGAATGTAGAGCATGGTCAGTACCTAGATGAGTGACTGCTTGACAATACCAGGTGCGGTAAGGTTGGATATGCGAGTGGTGTAATGGATAAAGACTCGGCGTGTCGAGTTCTAATTCTCTTTGCTTTCGTCATATTTATTTACGCGATTCACTTGGAAAAGGTATGAATCCACTTCTCTCCCATCTATGGGTTAATTAGTAAGACTTGCATTACTAAACCATTATTATCTCTCTCCTACCCACCCAAATACTTTTTACAATTTAAAATCATTTTCTGACTTTAAATAACCTGCAAATCAATTTGACGATCCTTTTATATATTTAGAGATTTACAATAAAAAAACTGCAATGTTATTGGTCCTGACCTGGCATCTCAGCTTTAGTCATTTTCCCACTGCTGTAATGTAGCTTCCCTGGGCCTTTTCTATAAATATATCATTAGCGGCAATGACTAATCATTTTACAGTTGAAATAGTTAGATATAGATATAACCATAGGTTCTGCGCTAAGTTTATTTTATTGCACTTCTCGCTTGTGGAAATCTTGTTCAGCTTCTAGCTTCCTACTCGACTTTGGTCTCTAAAATTTTAAATGCAATGTCAATCATTATCTTCTGTCTTTTAAATTCTTTTCTTTTATTGTTCTTTTCTCCCTAATAGTATATTTTTCTCATATTCTCTAACACTCCGTGATTTCTTGCGTCTTAGTGGCTTTATTGCCTTGCTTAGGCTGAAATAATTAAAAATATCAAGTAATGTGGTTTTTGTTATTTGGTAAAGTTCTTTGGGATTCTGTAGGGACATTTTATAAGATCTGGTGAAGAATCATCTTCTTTAAAACTTAGACGATGTATTGCTATCATTATGATTATTATTATGATAATATTATTATGAATATTATTATTAGTATAAATATTATTATCATGAATATTATTTGATTATTATTATTATTGTTTTATTTTCGATTTCAAGGTTCTTGTATTTTGATAGTTTTTCAAACTGCAGTCTGCAGGGACTGCTATAACAATAAGGAGGCACATTTTGTCTTCTTCTTATTATTATTATTATGAATATTATTATTATCATTATTATTATTATTGTTTCATTCCCTTTTGTTTCTGGTGTATACTCATTTCTTTCCGGGTCACGACCAGAGACGAAAGTTCAGAAATGGCATCATGGCATTTTCCACTGAGCAGTTTTAAAAAAATAAAATCACACATATTTTACATAGATAAAGCATATTGTAAGGTGTGGACTGTACTTGTGAGTAATTTTTTTTTTAGTTCTTTAAAGTTTGGGCTACCAGGAATCCATTCAATGTGTCTATTGGAATTTTTTCCAATTAATCCTAGAGCTCCAACAACAACTGGAATTGTTGTTCTCCTGTACCACATTTTTGAGATTTCGATGGACTTTCTTATTTATTAATTTTTATTAAATTACATTAGTTTAAGATGGGTTAAGATCACTTATTTCTAACACGTTCAAGAATGATTAAGTCATAATTTCGAGCTGTGATGGCTAGGACGACGTAGAGCAATTGAGTGGTCATCATGATCACCAGACTTAACACTTTGTCTTGTGAGCTGTAATGATAGATCTTGTTTACAGGCTCAAAACGAAAATAAAAAATCTGAATTAAAACAAGCAATTTCTGATAGATTTCCTGGAATTAATGTAGCAATGTGCCAAATGGTTTGTAGAAGGGTTTAGCGTTTTACTGAGCCTGAAGGAGGCCATTTTGAAGATATTACATAGTTTGTTAGTCGTAACAAATCATGTTTTTGATGTAACAATAATAATCATTTTTTAAAAACTATTGTAATTTATTTTTGTTAAAGAAAAGTTCATATAATAAAAACCAAAAGCGTTGGTGGAGCCAGCAATAAACTTACCAAAATACCTATATACCCTACAACAAGATAAAAACTCGAACAATGAAAGCAATAAGAAAAAAAAAAAAAGAGAAAAGACCAAAAATCAATCACCACCCTACATAGTAAATTAATGTGCTCAATGCCTAGATTATCTGGACAGATTAAAAACTCTTGACGACGTTAATTTCTATGAAAGGATGGCCCTAGTCGTAATCCGAGTTTCACGTTTACGTGATCTTCAAACGACTTGAACGCAAATGAAAGATTGGAGACTATTTTATATTACCCATGACCAGAAATTGCATACTTTAAAGCATCACAGGAAAAAAGAAAACAAAATAATTTTATTTAAAAAAAACCTGTGAATAACCAAACCTTCACAAAGGGAAACAATAAGCAAAGAATAAACCCCTGTGGATGGGCTTAACAGCTAATGGTGACCAATAAATAAAAAAAACTCAAATAAACCAATAAGCTAGTCATGGTGACAGAACAGGTATTTTATATTATGTCTACAACTGTTAATTAAATCAGTTTTTTATTAAGTATTCTGTTATCTTTGCTTAAATTGCAAATTTTTTTCCAGGTTTATTCATATTGATTTTACATATACTGCTTTTTTATATATTTTCCAAATAATTTTAGATTACTTACCTTCTTATCTTTTAATTTACCAGTAATAGGCTGACAGCGTTGTAGCATTTTCATATTTATTGTGTTTAAAACTTAACTTATGGTTATTGTACCTTTATTTCCATTCATTTTCAGTAGCTCCTATATATATTTTCTCTTCCTTGGCTATATTACTATTTTCTCCCTCTGTTTTATCTAGATAAACTATATTTTCCGATAAGTAATTGCCTTCCATAGGACAGGCACTTTTTAGTCTGCAATTGCATCTGACTTTATTTTGTTTACAATCACTGTTATTGAGCAACTTTTTATACTATAAAAAACTATAACTAACTTTAATGTTATTTTTATTGAATAGCTTTCTCATTTTAATAGTTATAGATGTGGTAAAAATATGAGAAAGATAATTGGCAACCACAATAAAAATTCCTTGATAGATTTTCGTAACTGCATCAGCAAGTTAGCGTAGTACTCTCCATTAATGGTGCGGGTCTTTTGAAAATGGTAAATAAATAAAATACCTTTTTCATCACAATAAAGTGAGGCCATTACCTTCCCTACAGATGAAATGACCTTCTCTTTCTCTGGAGCAGGTGAGGAGGGGTATTTTCACATCGTGGACTGTCCCTTTGTTTTTTGGCTCAAAATTATGAACCCAAAACTCATCCTGGGTTAGGAAGCATTCATGGAAACAATCTGGATCTGTCTCTAGACTTTACTTAAAATACCAAAATTTAAAACAGAAGAAAATTTGAAAAAAAAAATGAATTAAATATATAAATAAATTAAATAAGGAAAGACCATGACCCGGACCTCTTTTCTCGTTGGAAGTAGAAATTGTTGTTAGATCCGATGCGCTTATACCGGCTCAGTCACTGATCAGACTCTCGAAACATTTTATATTTGCTCACAAGGGGGACCATTGTTCGAGTCCTGCCGGAGAGCGCATATTTTCCTTTAATAAGCTTTCTCGAATATTCAGGCCGGTAGACGAAAATAAATATGTAGTTTAATAAATAAATGGAGCGTCTACTTAAATATAGGTCTCCACTAAATATAAAGTTCAAGTAATAAAATCTATCAGATTAATAAAAAATCCATCACTTCTTTAGAAATTGCTTTGTTTACGTTATGATACGAAACTGAGCAAATATAAATGTTTCGATAGTCTGAGAAAGATTTGCATCCATAAGAACTATTCATATATATATATATATATATATATATATATATATATATATATATATATATATATATATATATACCCAAGTATAGGATTGTATATACGAATAAATTCCAATAACCAACAAATACTATTCTTAAAAGAGTGCTCAATACAGTGTAGTGCAACTATAATTATTTATTCGAAAATTATAACATAAATATGTTATAAAATCGCTACAAAAATAGCCATTTTGTTTCAACACTTCTGGTGATGGTGTTGAATGTAGAATAAAAGGGTTTTAAAAGGTGTGTTTATCTAAAAATAAATACACTTAAATTCACCTTTATACCTGCCGTGCGCCATCGGCTTAGTGGTAAAATCCCCGACTGATGCCAATTTAGTCGGGTTTCGATCCTAGCTAGAGGCAACCGGATGTCTAGCCACACTGATGAGCTGCGAAACAGTCTGTCTGTAGATGACTATATATATATAACATATATATATGAAGTGACGATATAAAAATTATTTTTTTCTCTTGTTCGCGCGCATGTGTAGTCGCATCAACGTAAACGAATTTATTCCGATGAAGTCCTACTGGACGAAACGCGTTGCACGAAAACTTTTTCCACTTCCATATATGTATGCATGTGAATATAAAGAAAGTGAAAAGGAAGGAAAGAGAGGAAGCGAGAAACTTCTGTTTATGCATCTTGGGTCATTAAATTCTGAAATGAAAAAAAATATATTTTTAAACACTTTCACGGCCTTCACTGATGTATTAACAATTTATTAAACCACATAAGAAATACAATATCTCAACTTGGCGTGATAATGTTTTTTTTAAACAGATATCACCGAAGGCGTAAATGTCTCTCTTGGGCTGTCGAATAGGCGGCAAATGAACACATTGGAATAAATAAATTCAAATGTCATAGATAAGGAAACATTCGACATTCACTGACCAAGCAACCAGCGCCGCTGTCGGTTGAAATTTATAAAATCTTTTTCTTAAAATAATACTTAAGCCAAATAGTTTTTTCCAAAGTCTAGTAGCTGCTATTGATCTTTCTAATATTGAGAGGGGGCTTCCTTCCTAACTTTTTACTTGAAGTAGTCTGAAACGTGAAATCCGAAGTCGAAAGTGGCCTTCCAAAAACTAAGCAAAGTCTCAATAAACAGACGAAATTCGCTAGAAAAAAAGAGCACTGAATTATTATGTAATAACACTCCTCCTATAGAGCAGTGCATGCAGGACAGTCTCAGCATAGACGAAGAAAAATTCAAGCAATAAAAATCCGGTTCTACAGAAGGATGATGAGGAGACATGGATCGAATATATAAGCAACGACGAAGGTTTAGGGAAAATGGAAATAAAAAGGACGCTTATAACTAATATCTTTCAAGGACACATAATGAGGAAAGAAGGTTAGGAAAATGTGATACTCAGGATAGATTGAATGCAAGAGGGACAGAGGAAAACAACGCATAACTTACCTAGCGAGCTTGAGTAAATAGATGGCGGTATAAAGTTTAGGAGAGATAGCAAAAAGATAACTTTATTAAGAGCTACAAAAGACCGGAAATTGTGGAGAGCCATGATTGCCAACGTTCCGAAGGAACACGACACACAAAAGGATAAGAATTGTGCAACGTCAGCATCTTGATTATGTTATTATTTTATGTTTAATTTTAAATTAGTATATATATATATATATATATATATATATATATATATATATATATATATATTCTTAAGAACTGGAAGAATGTAGAGAACGCTCTTTTCATATTGTTAACTGAGAATAACGTTATTCTCAGTTAACAATATGAAAATTCTGTTTTTTGTTATTATTAGTTACTTTCGTTAATTAAATTCATTTCATTTTTTGCGTTGAGAAAGTCCACATTGGACGAAACACTTCAGCAATAACTACAGTTTTCTTATTGTCATTTATATTTATAAATATTGTCTTTTCTACAGGTTAACTCTGAGAAATTTTCATCCGACAATTATTTTAAGACATTTTTTATGTTTATACGTTCTTTTTATAGATACAAATATTTAAGTAAATTCTCTGTTTATAATGAACAGTATTAAACAACTTTTACTGGCCCGAATGTCCGAGAAATTTTCATAGAAAATATACGTCCTCCGACAGGAATCGAACCTGTATCCTATTCGGAACCGTCATATAGCCTGACGTGCCTTTAACCGATTGGGCCACAAAGGATCGTTCGATTAGCAAGGTCGATTTTACTTTCAAAATGAGGTTAGTTATGGTAGGGGTGTCTGTTCAACAAATGATATCATCCGTTTTTCGCATGTCGTAATATTTTTTTTTCAAAAATTTATTTCTGGTAGTATTTTTCCTTCAAATATGTATTGCTGGTAATTTTTTTCAAAAATGTATTGCTGGCAATAATTTTGATACTTTCATAGAGTTTTAACCAGTTTGGGGTTAACTATTTGCCTGTAGCTTGGACCCTAACAGGTGCTACCACCCCAGGTCAGGGTGGACCTGGGAACACCAGTAATTAAGAGGTGGTTCCACGCTCCTCAAAACCTTCTGCTCAGAGGCCTTGCTTTTGGACGTTGTTTATCGTCTTACCAAGGACGCGCATGTAGTTTATCGCCATACTCTGGACAATCTTGGCATTCGTCAACCGTTTTTGAAAGAAAGTAGATGAAAGACATTCTCAAGCGTTCTACAAGCACGGAAAAAAGCTCGCTCTCACTCTTTGTGTATTCATTTTCAAGTCTCTTATCCATTTCATCCCATACTCATTCAATGGAAAAGATTTCAGGAGATTAATGCAGCCAAGTCACAATTTCCGAAATTTTGTTTTCGACTCGATATATATTTTTGATATAATTGAGAAGAGTGTTTTGGATCGGTGTCTTTTTGAAAGGTGAATTACAGTAGCGTCCAAAACTAAGGGACAACATTTTAAAACCTAATATTTGTTAGAAATAACAAAAAGCTGAAATTTTGACAACGGGTAGTCGTTATCATCCATAATAACATACTAAAATTTGAATCATTTGCAAAGGATAGAAAAAGAATTATAACAATTATTTATTTATTTTCAAATTTGGAACGTCATTAACGACTACCAGTTGTCAAAATTTCAGCTTTTCACAGTTGTTATTTCTAACAAATATTAGGTTTTAAAATTTTGTCCCTTAGTTTTGGACGCTACTGTATTTTTTCCACTTATGCGTAATGCAGATGGTATAGCATATATTTGCAAAACTGTATATGTTTCCTTGGCCTGAATCAAATATCCAGCCCCCTCACTCCCAAAAGAATCTCACTTTCAAAACACCGTCACATCATAATATACCCACCACTATGCTTAAGTGTTGGAACCACACATCATCATTCAGTTTTTCACCTGGCTCTCTTCTCACATACATTCTTCTATTACTACCAGCAATTTTAAATATGGACTTGTCTGTCCACAATAGATTTTGCCAATCTTTCAATATTCAGTTATATGCTTCTTTTTTTTACACATAACGTTTTTTTTCTTCTGCTAATTCCCCTTCCGTGACAGAGATTTCGTTATGGTTATGCATCCACTAAGTCGATTTTTCACAGTTGCTGTTAAGAGGAATTGTCAACTCTGGAGCAATTTTCTGTTCTTTGCATTAGTTTTTAACTGCCTTTGTAACGGATATTGCACCCCATGTCTAGAAGTCAGCTTCTTGGTAATTTGTCTTTGAGAGTAGCCTTCTTTGAATAAAATTTCAATTTGAGCACTTACCTCAATACTAAGCTGTTTTGATTTTGCCATTTTGTGCAAATTAATTCAAAATAATAAAAGAAAAACTCTAAAAATTCTGTCATAATGGCACAATCTTTTTATTTGTTCAAAAGAGATTTTTTTTTATAACATTAATCAGTGCAGAGTTAGCATTTAGAATCTGCGTTACCATTTAACTCAATTGAAAAGTTTGGTAATCTCATAACCTATAATGAGGAGTTAATGATGCAAACAAAATATGTTTCTCATACCAAATATACATAATTTAGTAAAATGCTTTGTGGACAGACAGATCCAAATTTAAATAGATTGCTGGGAAGAGGAGCTTAAGAAAGACTGAAGAATAAAAACAAATACACTGTAGTTACTGAAATTTCGTCTTTTACTGATATATATATATATATATATATATATATATATATATATATATAGAGAGAGAGAGGTAGAGAGAAACCGAGATAGATATAAAGATACTGAGATAGATAGATATGAAGAAATTGAGGTACATAGATAGATATGAAGAAGCTGTGACATATGAAGAAACTGAGATAGAGAGATATATAGATAGAGAAATAGATCGATATGAAGGGACGGAGATAGATAGATAGATAGAATATGAAAGACTGAAATAGATAGATATAAACAAACTGAAAAAGATAGATAGATAGATAGATAGATAGATGTATTTTTGTTCCACTATTTGACCTCTCAAAATTTTAACAAATATTTTCTTTTTGAAACAATTCTTTCCTGTCCCTAGATGACGAATTTTCAATTTACTAAATCTCTTAAGAAATAAAATTGTCCATTTTGACGATAAAAAAGTTGCATCATAATTTTTAAAAGGGATAGCGTCGATGTTTTCCACTTCTCTCCTGGTTCGTAGAAGAGTTGGCAAAACTCGAAAGATTTAATCATTTATTAAACAAATTTATTTCTTAAATGAAGACGAAACTGTGGCAGATTTCACTTCCTTTGATGCAGCAACGAAAGGAAAGGAAAACAAAAAATAAAAATCTGCCAAAATTTTTTAACACATTCGCTTTTAATAAAATAACGAAAACTGAAAACCTAATGACAATAAAAAGAGAGTAACAGTTCGAAAGCAGTTCAAAATAGATATGACTGGGCAGGAAAGGGTATCTACAAGGAACTGTTCAAACGACTAGAATTTTACCATTAACACTAACGATATATGTACAAATCAGAAGCTGGCATAAAGGACAGAAAATAATAAAACTGACAGTAATTCCCTTCATTTATGGATGACTTGGAATAGTTCTGTCTGAAACAAATGAAGTGAAAACATGTCTGATAATTGATGGCAGTCTCTCAGTATACCAAATAGATAAAGTGAAAAAAAAAAAAAAAAAAAAAAAAAAAAAAGAAGCCAAATGTCTGAAACTTGTAAGAAAACTGAATGGAGTATTAAAATAATTGTAGTACCCATCATTATTGGAGCACTTGAAACAATATCAAAGAACCTTAAACAAATAGAACTGAAAATTCCAGGAAAAATGCAAATGGTCCGGACGATAGTTTTACAAAAAATAAATAAATAAATAAATAAAATAAATAAATAAAAAAAAAGAATATTAAGGAAAGTTCGTGAGTTTTGAAATTGGCTTGCTGTCTCTTTATCTCTAAGGAAGCTAGGAGATATACCGATGTGGAAAAGCAAGCAGTTTGAATAATAATCAATACGTCGCGAACAACATCCCACTGGCAGATGGACTTGTACTTTCTGTTGCAATTGGTGCAGTTTCGTATAAATTGTAGAAAAAAAAAATTATATCCATGTAAGAAATGGAAAAAATCCAGAGGACATTATTTCACACTATTGGCGAGACTTGTTGTCACTTGATTATCAAGTGAAAGTCTTCTGATACTGCAGACATCAAGAAACGAATATAAATTAATAAGAAGCGATTTTGAACGAAGCAATTTAATTCTAATGCGAGTATTTCTTCTTCTTCCGCTCTGAAGAACACAAAGAATCTTTATGGACTCGCTTTAGCTTCATCTATTTTTGATATTTTTGTTACTTAATTTAAAAAATTCCATGTAAAAGAAGATCAATAATATCTGCTTCTTTTTCGACAATGTATTTATGTAGACCATTTCTTTAATAGTAAAGGGACAATGGCGATTCATTCCAATCGAGACAGATTCAATATATACTGGCCCCGCAAAAAATTAAATAAATAAACGTCGACTGAAATGTCAATTTTCAGTCTTTAAAATAATTATTCTCGATAAATCCTATCCACAAATGTTACTGAAATCATTTTATCGGTTGAAATATTTCAGTCGAAAATAACATTCACTAGTGGCCGCGTCCGATGTGTTCTAATAATAAACAGTGTATCGACCCAGGGTGTGAAATAAAATGAAATGAAACTGCTACTACTATTAATAATAATAATAAAGAAGAAGAATGTATAGAGCCAGAGTGTTGAGTAAAAAGTCACAAAAATAAGATGGAATAAAGCTAGTAAGAAATAGTAATAATGAAGAGTGTATAGAGCCAGAGTGTTAGGATAAGAAGTAACAATAATAAGATGGAATAAAACTAGTAATAAAATAATAGTAATAATGAAGAATGTATAGAGCCAGAGTGTTGGGATAAAAAGCAACAATAATAAGATGGAATAAATCTAGTAATAAATTAATAGTAATAATGAAGAGTGTATAGAGCCAGAGTGTTGGGATAAAAATCCGAAGAGATATACATTTATGTGTAGCCATCCTTCACCAGCCAGTGTCCTCCAATTTGAAAGCTCATCATGGTCACCGACTAGTGCGTGTTGATTCCATCAGAAGAAACAACAACACCGCTCTGATCGGTGACTTCAGCTAAAGAAGCATTCTACTGATCGACGGCGTCTTTCACCCCACTGGCTAAATGCCCAGCTCTAGATCAGAGTCTACCCTATTGTGCTTGATGGTCTTGACCTTACAATAAAATTCATCCCCCCTTTTTGTTCTTAATCCTTTTCTGTGTAAGCCAACGACCTCACTAGAAAAACAAAAAAAAACCTGGTGACGAGATCTCTTTAGTCACGGATGACCTGACCATATCATACTGGATTATGTGTAACCAATGACACGTGTCGAATGAGCTAAAATAAACTGGGTCAATACCCAACAATAGTAATACTGTAGATTGTATCGACTCAAACTGTTGTGATAAAAAGCGACAATGTTAAGATTATATAAAAATAAGAAACAAATAAAATATAAAATATAAACAAGTCTAGAGTACAACTGAGATATCCAAGGAACCTGAAGTTTATGGGTTTACGGCAGTTTTCATGTAGTTTGCGGCTATTCTGTACTGGCCAGAGTGAGAGCCAATAGCTGGCTGCCACGAATAGGCAGGAAGATTCTATTGGCCAGCGTGAGAGAATGTTAACTAGCATGCTAGCATGCAAAAAAAAATCGACAGCCGCATTCGTCACAAGTGGGAAAAATTTAAATCTGCATAGCACTTTACTCCAATTGGCTCATTCGTTTGCTTAAACTCAACGTTGATTCTGATTCCGCAGAACTGGGTTGGGTGTGAAAAAGTATTTGTTGTTAAGATTCTTTTTTCATTCGGTTTTTCCAGTTACGAGTCATTTTTTAAAGCTGATCGTTTTGTGTTCATTTTGTTTAGTTCTTTTTTCGTAACAGATTTAATGTTTAGTATAGAGCTTCGTGTGAGATAGCCAAGAAGTAAGGCATGTAGCAACATCAGCACGGCAAAGGACACTCCTTTAAAGGCAAGGAAGGGCAAAAATACTTTAAGTCAAATGATAGCGATTGCTGTATGAGTCGTACGATTTTTGAATCAAGCACGGGCAACGCCTGGCCATGCTGCTAGTGTTGTATAACTGAGATATTAAAAGAAAAGAAAGAAGTTGGACGTCTTTTTAATGCAAATCAATGTATATCAAAACGTTTAACTGACACTGAACAAAAGTTAAAGATTGAAGTTTTTTTTAAGAAGAATTTATAAAACTTATTAAGACATGTTTAATATATCCCTAAATATAAAAGCAAATTTGAAATCATCGCCGAATAAAACCAAGAAAAAGACTACACTATTTACATTAAAAAGTGCCAGAGAAAAGCGCTAACAACAAAAAATTGCAATATGAGCTCTGGTAAAAACATGAATGATAACAGCAAAAATTTCAATATGAGCACTGTTAAAAAAACGGCTCCCACAAATTCATACACAGATGTCCTCAAGGACACATGGCACACTAGATAAAGGCGTTAGTTAGATCCAGGCGTTAGTTAGATGCAGTGACAGAAGCCAAAGAGTGTGAGTTCAATACCCGGTTAAGGCAGTGGAGAATTTGGAGAGGAGAATTAACACGAGATAACTGACATCTATTAAACATGGCACGTGGAACTAGAACAGCAAAATAAAGAGTTCAGTTCGACATTCCAACCGAAGGCCGGAGCGTACAATGGCCGAAACGTTGTAAAAAAATATGGCGTCAAAGAGGAAGACAACAATGTAAATAGTGTACATAATACCTCATCTCAGACATATACTGAAGAAAAAGACTATATACTAGTAGTTTTAAAAAATCCTTGAAACGAAACAAAGGATCCCTTTTGCTCTCTTAATTCCGTTGGTATTTGACCTTCAAAATATCCGTTTTGAAAATGAATTGAAGTCTGCCATATTGAAAAGTATTTCAGATCTAATATCGTTTTGAAAAAGAATTTAGGACTAATGTTGTTAAACAAATTTAGGCACAATGTGACTTTCAAATTGAATTCAGGAGAAATGTCCTTTTGAAAACGAATTGGATTCTAATATCGTTTTCAAAACGAATTTAGGCTTAATGTTGTTTTGAAAACGAATTAGTTTTAATTTCGTTTTGAAAATAAAATTAGGTCTAATATCTAATGCCTCGCTAGTGTTGTGGTCACTGAGCATAGGTATCTAAAATATCACACACACACACACACACACACACACACACACACACACACACACACACATATATATATATATATATATATATGTGTGTGTGCTAATACCCTTGGGAAAAGGTGTGAATCCTCTTCTTTTCCCTCCAGCTATGTGTTAATAGCAGGGCAGACTGGATTCTATAGCCTTGGATGGCAACTGGTCTAGGAGAAGGACAACTCTGATTTAAACCCTGAGTGGATCCCCTAAGGCGGATGGACGGCACTTTGTGCTACCTTCCGGCAACTCCTGCAGCCGCGCTTGTACCAAACTGTATTGGTTTATCCTCTCCTTTGGATTCTGCTAGAAAGGCCGAGAGGGGGAACTAGACGTCCGGGCAGCTCTAGTTCTCCATATATCCCGTCCAGGCTCGTAGCGCACAGCGCTACTCCATCGTCTCCCGCGACGGACGGATGCCGACGACGACGATGATATATATATTAAGAAGAGAAGGAACAGATAGAGTTAGCATCCACAGGTCTTTGCGTTTCCTATTTTTTTTAAAGTACTCAATACAACGTAGACCAAAATATGATTAAAATATTTTTTATTATAATAGATTAAAATAAAAGCATTTTACATAGCTACACATACAAAAAAAAGAAGATTTTCTATTATATGTTATCTGCCATCGCCCATTATAGTTCCGAAACATGAAAGTTTTTGAGTAGAGATGTAAAATGTTTCTATTGTAATCTAATATAAGCAAAAACTAAAAATTCTTGAAGCTATATACATAAAACAGTTGAAACCTAACCGGAACAAAATAAACTATGAAATCTCCACAAATATTCTTAAATGCCTATAATTTATACCAACGGCTTCCCATACTTAATACTTCTCGTTTTCACACTCGCGTGGTCATGTGTGACGTCCAGCGTCTTATATGCACGTGTTTATCGTTGCTTGGAAATCATCCATGTAAAAGGAAACAGAATATCATCACTTTCTTGTCCGTGTATTGCTTAATATATTGTAATGTAATTGTCATCTTTGATAATGGCTTATGTAAGCCGAAAGTTTAGATTGGATTAAAAAATATGTATCAATATTGTGATTTTCTTAATTCGTTTAATGATAATGTTTTTAAGCTTATCAGACGTTATGAAAAGAATTTACATAAAATAAATAGACAACACTTGTCTATATTATTTAATGAAACATGTATGAATGAAAAAATGCTGCCTAAATACACACACACAATATATATATATATATATATATATATATATATGGTAAATTGTCACCATTTTTATATTTTAATCGTTTTTGAATTTGTTGACAGCACGGTAGGGTTAGTTGGGGGCAGCGTCTGTGACAAACAGAAGACAATAACTCAATTCACTTCGCCAGAAATTTAGAAAAGGCATGCTGTATTGCTCGGCATTCGCACCTGAGGCTACAATACCAACATTTCAGACTGTTTGGGATATCAATCTGAGGAGAGTGCAGAGGATTCGGAAAGATTTTGGATGAGTCTAATGGTGATTGCAAAGGTATGGCAGCTCGGAAAGCTCATTGATATTTCTAATCAAAAAAGGCCCCTCGAATTTGTTGGCCAGGGCCTCAGACTCAACACGAGGCCTACATCAAGTACCTTGAAAATGTAGTGCTGCCCTGGGTCAACAAGTTGGCTGCTGGAAGACCCTTTTCCTGGCAACAGGACTCTGCACCATGACACACAAACAGGGCACCCAGTCATGCTTGTCGTACAATTTCTGCAACCACATCTGGTCACCTAACTCCCTAGATTGCAGACCTTGATTATTATGTGTGGGGCTGAGTTGAGCGAGAGACCAGCAAATCTTGTAACATGAAAGATAAACCGAGGGCAATGATTATGACAAAATTTACCAACTTAAACAAGGAGATCGTCCAGAAGAGTTACAGGAGATTCCGAAGTCGTCTGGAGGTCGTGGTTGTAGCCAATGGCCATTTTGTGAATAAATTTACTCTTTAGTATTTCAAGACATTTTTGTGTAATGTAAAATGAGATGTCTGATATTTTCATATTTCATTTGAGCATGGCAGCAGAAATCTGGTATTTTCTGGGGCGATATAAGGAACCAAAACCTTCTTTCAGCATCTTTTGTCATGGTGCCGAACACGCGTACCATTTAAGGTTTAGCGTCCGAGGCAAGTAGATTTAGGGTTTTAGAGCATGGTCACTCATTAGGATTGAAGCAAGTTTAGAGTCTGCTATCTTCCGATGGGAAATTTCACAGCCAAACCGCTCGTCACGATTCGATGAATCTATTGAATTCATTAACAGATTTTACACTTATTACTTAAAGATAAAATAAACAAAAATGATAATAATTTTTGGAAATAGAATAATTTTTATTGAATTTTGCCATCTTCTGTCTTCTTGATCCTTGTTTCTATTTTATCCTATTCAATCCTTCCCAATTTTGTCCTATTCAATCCTTCCCAATTTTGTCCTATTCAATCCTCCCCAATTTTGTCCTATTCAATCCTTCCCAATTTTGTCCTATTCAATCCTCCCCAATTTTGTCCTATTCAATCCTTCCCAATTTTGTCCTATTCAATCCTCCCCAATTTTGTCCTATTCAATCCTCCCCAATTTTATCCTATTCAATCCTTCCCAATTTTCAATGTTATTATGTTTCCCTTTCCATCTCTGGGTTTTAGTGGAATTACTGCCTTGTCTGGGTGAAATGATTTTTTTAAACAATTCACCCCAAGCCAGGCAGGAGTGCTACTATTACGCAAGGGGCTATAAAGAGTATAAGTAAGGGAAAAAAACCTGGGCCTGGGGGTGTTGAGGAAAGGATAAAAAGAAGAACGTAGGGAGGATAAAAAGAACGGGGGTCAAGGCAACAGAAGATGTGGATTGACATTAAATTTAAATTTTTGAAGATTACAGTTATCAGGGAAGCAAGTAAGAGGAAGGGAGTTCCATTGTTGGGAAGTGCAAAAGAAAAAGCTGTTGGAGTAAAAGAGTCGGCTACATTTAACAGTAAAAAAAACAAAACAAAACAAAAAGCCCAAACAAACAACAAAACACAGCATCAAACATATGTGGAGTTTGGTAGACTTTCGAAATCCGACAAAAATATATAAAAACATAATTTATAAAATCTTAGAATTCAACTGCTAGACTGAGTGCACTTATGATTTGATTATAGTTGTTAAGGCTTGTGCAGAACGAGTTTTTCTTTTTTTTAAAAAACTGATAACGAAAGTGGATCACAGTGAGTCATGAAGTCTCCAAACGTCTTTAGTCAGGTTTGAATTAAAAGTTTTTTTCTTCATTAGACTGGTTGCCAACTAAGGTTAGAGTATCCAGACTTTCCTTCTATTTAACCCATAGCTGGGGGAGAATAGATGAATTCTTACCTTTTCCAAAGGTATTTAAACGAAAGTGAACGCAACAGACTTGGTTGGAATTTGAATACATATAGTGGTGAACAGAATATGAAAAAGGATGGTAGACCATCAAAATTAAAATGAAACCTGAAGTGTCGAAACATACCGAATAGAATTAAAAGCTGTCAACATTATTAGGTTGAAGTGTAGAATTAAAAGCTCGTCAAGTAACGGTTGAAAGCAACATTATTACTGAAGTGTCGTTCCATACCGAAGTGTAGAATTAAAAAGCTCGTCAAGTAAGGGGTTGAAAGCAACATTATTACTGAAGTGTCGTTCCATACCGAAGTGTAGAATTGAAAAGCTCGTCAAGTAAGGGTTTGAAAGCAACATTATTACTGAAGTGTCGCTCCATACCGAAGTGTAGAATTAAAAGCTCGTCAAGTAAGGGTTGAAAGCAACATTATTACTGAAGTGTCGCTCCATACCGAAGTGTAGAATTAAAAGCTCGTCAAGTAAGGGTTGAAAGCAAATATTACTGAAGTGTCGTTCCATACCGAAGTGTAGAATTAAAAAGCTCGTCAAGTAAGGGTTGAAAGCAACATTATTACTGAAGTGTCGATCCATACCGAAGTGTAGAATTAAAAGCTCGTCAAGTAAGGGTTGAAAGCAACATTATTACTGAAGTGTCGATCCATCCAAGTGTAGAATTAAAAAGAAGTGGGTAAAGAACATTAAAAGTGTCGCTCCATACCGAAGTGTAGAATTAAAGCTAAGGTTTGAAAGCAACATTATTACTGAAGTGTCGATCCATACTGAAGTGTAGAATTAAAAGCTCGTCAAGTAAGGGTTGAAAGCAACATTATTACTGAAGTGTCGCTCCATACCGAAGTGTAGAATTAAAAAGCTCGTCAAGTAAGGGTTGAAAGCAACATTATTACTGAAGTGTCGCTCCATACCGAAGTGTAGAATTAAAAGCTCGTCAAGTAAGGGTTGAAAGCAACATTATTACTGAAGTGTCGCTCCATACCGAAGTGTAGAATTAAAAGCTCGTCAAGTAAGGGTTGAAAGTGTCATTATTACTGAAGTGTCGAATCCATACTCGAAGTGTAGAATTAAAAGTCGTCAAGTAAGGGTTGAAAGCAACATTATTACTGAAGTGTCGCTCCATACCGAAGTGTAGAATTAAAAGCTCGTCAAGTAAGGGTTGAAAGCAACATTATTACTGAAGTGTCGATCCATACCGAAGTGTAGAATTAAAAGCTCGTCAAAAGCAACATTATTACTGAAGTGTCGCTCCATACTGAAGTGTAGAATTAAAAAAGCTCGTCAAGTAAGGGTTGAAAGCAACATTATTACTGAAGTGTCGCTCCATACCGAAGTGTAGAATTAAAAGCTCATCAAGTAAGGGTTGAAAGCAACATTATTACTGTAGTGTCGTTCCATACCGAAGTGTAGAATTAAAAGCTCGTCAAGTAAGGGTTGAAAGCCACATTATTACTGAAGTGTCGATCCATACCGAAGTGTAGAATTAAAAGCTCATCAAGGAAGGTTTGAAAGCAACATTATTACTGAAGTGTCGCTCCATACCGAAGTGTAGAATTAAAAGCTCGTCAAGTAAGGGTTGAAAGCAACATTATTACTGAAGTGTCGATCCATACCGAAGTGTCTCATCAAGTAGAATTAAAAGGGGTTGAAAGCAACATTATTACTGAAGTGTCGATCCATACCGAAGTGTAGAATTAAAAGCTCATCAAGGAAGGGTTGAAAGCAACATTATTACTGAAGTGTCGCTCCATACCGAAGTGTAGAATTAAAAGCTCGTCAAGTAAGGGTTGAAAGCAACATTATTACTGAAGTGTCGATCCATACCGAAGTGTAGAATTAAAAAGCTCGTCAAGTAAGGGTTGAAAGCAACATTATTACTGAAGTGTCGATCCATACCGAAGTGTAGAATTAAAAGCTCGTCAAGTAAGGGTTGAAAGCAACATTATTACTGAAGTGTCGCTCCATACCGAAGTGTAGAATTAAAAGCTCGTCAAGTAAGGGTTGAAAGCAACATTATTACTGAAGTGTCGCTCCATACCGAAGTGTAGAATTAAAAGCTCTCGTCAAGTAAGGGTTGAAAGCAACATTATTACTGAAGTGTCGATCCATACCGAAGTGTAGAATTAAAAGCTCGTCAAGGGGTTGAAAGCAACATTATTACTGAAGTGTCGATCCATACCGAAGTGTAGAATTAAAAGCTCGTCAAGTAAGGGTTGAAAGCAACATTATTACTGAAGTGTCGATCCATACCGAAGTGTAGAATTAAAAGCTCGTCAAGTAAGGGTTGAAAGCAACATTATTACTGAAGTGTCGATCCATACCGAAGTGTAGAATTAAAAGCTCATCAAGTAAGGGTTGAAAAACATTATTACTGAAGTGTCAATACCGAAGTGTAGAATTAAAAGCTCGTCAAGTAAGGGTTGAAAGCAACATTATTACTGAAGTGTCGCTCCATACCGAAGTGTAGAATTAAAAAGCTCGTCAAGTAAGGGTTGAAAGCAACATTATTACTGAAGTGTCGCTCCATACCGAAGTGTAGAATTAAAAGCTCATCAAGAAGTGTCGTTCCAAGGGTAGAATTGAAAGTAAGGGTTGAAAGCAACATTATTACTGAAGTGTCGATCCATACCGTCAAGTAAGTAAAGAACATTATTAAAGTGTCGATCCATACCGAAGTGTAGAATTAAAAGCTCGTCAAGTAAGGGTTGAAAGCAACATTATTACTGAAGTGTCGCCCCATACCAAGTGTAGAATTAAAAGCTCGTCAAGTAAGGGTTGAAAGCAACATTATTACTGAAGTGTCGCTCCATACTGAAGTGTAGAATTAAAAGCTCGTGTTATTACTGAAGTGTCGATCCATACCGAAGTGTAGAATTAAAAAAGCTCGTCAAGTAAGGGTTGAAAGCAACATTATTACTGAAGTGTCGATCCATACCGAAGTGTAGAATTAAAAGCTCGTCAAGTAAGGGTTGAAAGAACATTATTACTGAAGTGTCGCTCCATTCCGAAGTGTAGAATTAAAAGGTCAAGTAAGGGTTGAAAGCAACAACATTATTACTGAAGTGTAGAATTAAAAGTTCATCAAGTAAGGTTGAAAGAAGAAGTGTAGAATTAAGTGTAAATTAAAAGCTCGTCAAGTAAGGGTTGAAAGCAACATTATTACTGAAGTGTCGATCCATACTGAAGTGTAGAATTAAAAGCTCGTCAAGTAAGGGTTGAAAGCAACATTATTACTGAAGTGTCGTTCCATACCGAAGTGTAGAATTAAAAGCTCGTCAAGTAAGGGTTGAAAGCAACATTATTACTGAAGTGTCGCTCCATACCGAAGTGTAGAATTAAAAGCTCGTCAAGTAAGGGTTGAAAGCAACATTATTACTGAAGTGTCGTTCCATACCGAAGTGTAGAATTAAAAGCTCGTCAAGTAAGGGTTGAAAGCAACATTATTACTGAAGTGTCGATCCATACCGAAGTGTAGAATTAAAAGCTCGTCAAGTAAGGGTTGAAAGCAACATTATTACTGAAGTGTCGCTCCATACCGAAGTGTAGAATTAAAAAGCTCGAAGTGGGTTTGAAAGCAACATTATTAAAGTGTCGTCATACCGAAGTGTAGAATTAAAAGCTCGTCAAGGTTGAAAGCAACATTATTACTGAAGTGTCGCTCCATACCGAAGTGTAGAATTAAAAGCTCGTCAAAAAAGCAACATTATTACTGAAGTGTCGATCCATACTGAAGTGTAGAATTAAAAGCTCGTCAAGTAAGGGGTTGAAAGCAACATTATTACTGAAGTGTCGTTCCATACCGAAGTGTAGAATTAAAAAGCTCGTCAAGTAACGGTTGAAAGCGAAACATTATTACTGAAGTGTCGATCCATACTGAAGTGTAGAATTAAAAGCTCGTCAAGTAAGGGTTGAAAGCAACATTATTACTGAAGTGTCGCTCCATACCGAAGTGTAGAATTAAAAGCTCGTCAAGTAAGGGTTGAAAGCAACATTATTACTGAAGTGTCGTTCCATACCGAAGTGTAGAATTAAAAGCTCGTCAAGTTTGAAAGCAACATTATTACTGAAGTGTCGCTCCATACCGAAGTGTAGAATTAAAAGCTCGTCAAGTAAGGGTTGAAAGCAACATTATTACTGAAGTGTCGTTCCATACCGAAGTGTAGAATTAAAAAGCTCGTCAAGTAAGGGTTGAAAGCAACATTATTACTGAAGTGTCGCTCCATACCAAGTAGAATTAAAAGCTCGTCAAGAAGGGTTGAAAGCAACATTATTACTGAAGTGTCGTTCCATACTTGTAGAATTAAAAAGCTCGTCAAGTAAGGGTTGAAAGCAACATTATTACTGAAGTGTCGATCCATACTGAAGTGTAGAATTAAAAGCTCGTCAAGTAAGGGTTGAAAGCAACATTATTACTGAAGTGTCGCTCCATACCGAAGTGTAGAATTAAAAGCTCGTCAAGTAAGGGTTGAAAGCATTATTACTGAAGTGTCGCCCCATACCGAAGTGTAGAATTAAAAAAGCTCGTCAAGTAAGGGTTGAAAGCAACATTATTACTGAAGTGTCGCTCCATACCGAAGTGTAGAAACATTAAAAGTGTCGCTCCATACCGAAGTCAAGTAAGGGTTGAAAGCAACATTATTACTGAAGTGTCGCTCCATACCGAAGTGTAGAATTAAAAGCTCGTCAAGTAAGGGGGTTGAAAGCAACATTATTACTGAAGTGTCGCTCCATACCGAAGTGTAGAATTAAAAGCTCGTCAAGTAAGGGTTGAAAGCAACATTATTACTGAAGTGTCGATCCATACCGAAGTGTAGAATTAAAAGCTCGTCAAGTATTATTACTGAAGGTCGCCCATACCGAAGTGTAGGAATTAAAAGCAACAAAGCAACATTATTACTGAAGTGTCGCTCCATACCGAAGTGTAGAATTAAAAGCTCGTCAAGTAAGGGTTGAAAGCAACATTATTACGATCCATACTGAAGTGTAGAATTAAAAGCGCTAAGGGTTGAAAGCAACATTATTACTGAAGTGTCGATCCATACTGAAGTGTAGAATTAAAAGCTCGTCAAGTAAGGGTTGAAAGCAACATTATTACTGAAGTGTCGCTCCATACCGAAGTGTAGAATTAAAAGCTCGTCAAGTAAGGGTTGAAAGCAACATTATTACTGAAGTGTCGTTCCATACCGAAGTGTAGAATTAAAAAGCTCGTCAAGTAAGGGTTGAAAGCAACATTATTACTGAAGTGTCGTTCCATACCGAAGTGTAGAATTAAAAGCTCGTCAAGTAAGGGTTGAAAGCAACATTATTACTGAAGTGTCGAATTATCGTCCACACCGAAGTGTAGAATTAAAAAAGTAAGGGTTTAAAGCAACATTATTACTGAAGTGTAGATCCATACCAGAAGTGTAGAATTATACCGAAGTGTCGCTCCATACCGAAGTGTAGAATAAAAAGCTCGTCAAGTAAGGGTTGAAAGCAACATTATTACTGAAGTGTCGATCATACCGAAGTGTATTAAAAGCTCGTCAAGAAGTGTAGAATTACTGAAGTGTCGCTCCATCCGAAGTGTAGAATTAAAAGCTCGTCAAGGAAGGGTTGAAAGCATTATTACTGAAGTGTCGCTCCATACCGAAGTGTAGAATTAAAAGCTCGTCAAGTAAGGGTTGAAAGCAACATTATTACTGAAGTGTCGATCCATACTGAAGTGTAGAATTAAAAGCTCGTCAAGTAAGGGTTGAAAGCAACATTATTACTGAAGTGTCGCTCCATACCGAAGTGTAGAATTAAAAAGCTCGTCAAGTAAGGGTTTAAAGCAACATTATTACTGAAGTGTCGCTCCATACCGAAGTGTAGAATTAAAAGCTCGTCAAGTAAGGGTTGAAAGCAACATTATTACTGAAGTGTCGCTCCATACCGAAGTGTAGAATTAAAAGCTCGTCAAGTAAGGGGTTGAAAGCAACATTATTACTGAAGTGTCGCTCCATACCGAAGTGTAGAATTAAAAGCTCATCAAGTAAGGGTTGAAAGCAACATTATTAAAGTGTCGATCCATACTGAAGTGTAGAATTAAAAGCTCGTCAAGTAAGGGTTGAAAGCAACATTATTACTGAAGTGTCGATCCATACCGAAGTGTAGAATTAAAAGCTCGTCAAGTAAGGGTTGAAAGCAACATTATTACTGAAGTGTCGATCCATACCGAAGTGTAGAATTAAAAGCTCGTCAAGTAAGGGTTGAAAGCAACATTATTACTGAAGTGTCGCTCCATACCGCCGAAGTGTAGAATTAAAAGTGTAAGGGTTGAAAGCAACATTATTACTGAAGTGTCGCCCATACCGAAGTGTAGAATTAAAAGCTCGTCAAGTAAGGGTTGAAAGCAACATTATTACTGAAGTGTCGCTCCATACCGAAGTGTAGAATTAAAAGCTCGTCAAGTAAGGGTTGAAAGCAACATTATTACTGAAGTGTCGCTCCATACTGAAGTGTAGAATTAAAAGCTCATCAAGAAGTAAGGGTTGAAAGCAACATTATTACTGAAGTGTCGTTCCATACCGAGAATTAAAAAGTGTCAAGTAATTAAAAACATTATTACTGAAGTGTCGCTCGAAGTGTAGAATTAAAAGCAAGTAAGGGTTGAAAGCAACATTATTACTGAAGTGTCGCTCCATACCGAAGTGTAGAATTAAAAGCTCGTCAAGTAAGGGGTTGAAAGCAACATTATTAAAAGTGTCAACATTGTAGAATTAAAAGCTCGTCAAGTAAGGGTTGAAAGCAACATTATTACTGAAGTGTCGCATACTGAAGTGAAATTAAAAAGCTGTCAAGAAGGGTTGAAAAGCTCGATCACCGAAGTGTAGAATTAAAAGGTCAAGTTGAAAGCAACATTATTACTGAAGTGTCGCTCCATACCGAAGGTTGAAAGCAACATTATTACTGAAGTGTCGCCCAAAAAGTGTAGAATTAAAAGCTCGTCAAGTAAGGGTTGAAAGCAACATTATTACTGAAGTGTCGATCCATATTAGAATTAAAGCTCGTCAAGAAGGGTTGTTTATTACATCCATACTGTAGAAGTGTAGAATTAAAGAAAGTAAGGGTTGAAAGCAACATTATTGAAGTGTCGTCCATACCGAAGTGTAGAATTAAAAGTCGTCAAGTAAGGGTTGAAAGCAACATTATTACTGAAGTGTCGTTCCATACCGAAGTGTAGAATTAAAAGCTCGTCAAGTAAGGGTTGAAAGCAACATTATTACTGAAGTGTCGCTCCATACCGAAGTGTAGAATTAAAAGCTCGTCAAGTAAGGGTTGAAAGCAACATTATTATTACTGAAGTGTCGCTCCATACCGAAGTGTAGAATTAAAAGCTCGTCAAGTAAGGGTTGAAAGCAACATTATTAAGTGTCGCTCCATAGTGTCGAATTAAAAGCTCCATACCGAAGTGTATACTGAATTTAAAAGCTCGTCAAGTAAGGGTTGAAAGCAAACATTATTACTGAAGTGTCGCTCCATACTGAAGTGTAGAATTAAAAAGCGTCAAGTAAGGGTTGAAAGCAACATTATTACTGAAGTGTCGATCCATACCGAAGTGTAGAATTAAAAGCTCAAGTCAACATTATTACTGAAGTGTCGATCCATACTGAAGTGTAGAATTAAAAGCTCGTCAAGTAACGGTTGAAAGCAACATTATTACTGAAGTGTCGCTCCATACCGAAGTGTAGAATTAAAAGCTCGTCAAGTAAGGGTTGAAAGCAACATTATTACTGAAGTGTCGTTCCATACCGAAGTGTAGTATTAAAAGCTCGTCAAGTAAGGGTTGAAAGCAACATTATTACTGAAGTGTCGCTCCATACCGAAGTGTAGAATTAAAAGCTCGTCAAGTAAGGGTTGAAAGCAACATTATTACTGAAGTGTCGTCCATTCCGAAGTGTAGAATTAAAAGCTCGTCAAGAAGTGTATTACTGAAGTGTCGCTCCAATTAGAAAAAAGCTCGTCAAGTAAGGGTTGAAAGCAACATTATTATACTGAAGTGTAGAATTAAAAGCCATACCATTAACTGAAGTGTCGTAGAATTAAAAGCTCGTCAAAAAGGGTTGAAAGAACATTATTACTGAAGTGTCGTTCCATACCGAAGTGTAGAATTAAAAGCTCGTCAAGTAAGGGGTTGAAAGCAACATTATTACTGAAGTGTCGCTCCATACTGAAGTGTAGAATTAAAAGCTCGTCAAGTAAGGGTTGAAAGCAACATTATTACTGAAGTGTCGTTCCATACCGAAGTGTAGAATTAAAAGCTCGTCAAGTAAGGGTTGAAAGCAACATTATTACTGAAGTGTCGTTCCATACCGAAGTGTAGAATTAAAAGCTCGTCAAGTAAGGGTTGAAAGCAACATTATTACTGAAGTGTCGCTCCATACCGAAGTGTAGAATTAAAAGCTCGTCAAGTAAGGGTTGAAAGCAACATTATTACTGAAGTGTCGCCCATACCGAAGTGTAGAATTAAAAGCTCGTCAAGTAAGGGTTGAAAGCAACATTATTACTGAAGTGTCGTTCCATACCGAAGAATTAAAAAGCTCGTCAGAATTAAAAGTTCCATACCGAAGTCTCGTCAAAGGGTTGAAAGCAACATTATTACTGAAGTGTCGTTCCATACCGAAGTGTAGAATTAAAAGCTCGTCATAAGGGTTGAAAACAATTTACTGAAGTGTCGCTCCATACCGAAGTGTAGAATTAAAAGCTCGTCAAGTAAGGGTTGAAAGCAACATTATTACTGAAGTGTCGATCCATACCGAAGTGTAGAATTAAAAGCTCGTCAAGTAAGTGGTTGAAAGCAACATTATTACTGAAAGGTCAACCATTACTGAAGTGTCGTTCCATTACTGAAGTGTCGAAAGCGCTCAATCAAGTAAGGGTTGAAAGCAACATTATTACTGAAGTGTCGTTCCATACCGAAGTGTAGAATTAAAAGCTCATCAAGTAAGGGTTGAAAGCGTGTCGTTCCATACCGAAGTGTAGAATTAAAAGCTCGGTAAGGGGTTGAAAGCAACATTATTACTGAAGTGTCGATCCATACCGAAGTGTAGAATTAAAAGCCCGTCAAGTAAGGGTTGAAAGCAACATTATTACTGAAGTGTCGATCCATACCGAAGTGTAGAATTAAAAGCTCGTCATAACGGTTGAAAGCAACATTATTACTGAAGTGTCGTCCATACCGAAGTGTAGAATTAAAAGCTCGTCAAGTAAGGGTTGAAAGCAACATTATTACTGAAGTGTCGATCCATACTGAAGTGTAGAATTAAAAGCTCATCAAGTAAGGGTTGAAAGCAACATTATTACTGAAGTGTCGATCCATACCGAAGTGTAGAATTAAAAGCTCGTCAAGTAAGGGGTTGAAAGCAACATTATTACTGAAGTGTCGCTCCATATACCGAAGTGTAGAATTAAAAGCTCGTCAAGAAAGCAACATTATTACTGAAGTGTCGTTCCATACCGAAGTGTAGAATTAAAGCTCGTCAAGTAAGGGTTGAAAGCAACATTATTACTGAAGTGTCGCTCCATACCGAAGTGTAGAATTAAAAGCTCGTCAAGTAAGGGTTGAAAGCAACATTATTACTGAAGTGTCGATCCACACCGAAGTGTAGAATTAAAAGTTCGTCATCAAGTAACGGTTGAAAGCAACATTATTACTGAAGTGTCGATCCATACCGAAGTGTAGAATTAAAAAGCTCGTCAAGTAAGGGTTGAAAAGCAACATTGTTACTGAAGTGTCGCGGTTAACATTATTACTGAAGTGTCGAATTATACCTCGTCAAGTAAGGGTGAAAGCAACATTATTACTGAAGTGTCGTTCCATACTGAAGTGTAGAATTAAAAGCTCGTCAAGTAAGGGTTGAAAGCAACATTATTACTGAAGTGTCGTTCCATACCGAAGTAGAATTAAAAGCTCGTCAGAATTGAAAAAATATTACTGAAGTGTCGTTCCATACAAGTGTAGAATTAAAAGCTGTCAAAAGGGTTGAAAGCAACATTATTACTGAAGTGTCGTTGAAGTGTAGAATTAAAGCCCATAAAGAACCTGAAGTGTCGATCCAATTAAGTGTAGAATTAAAAGCTCGTCAAGTAAGGGTTGAAAGCAACATTATTACTGAAGTGTCGCTCCATACCGAAGTGGTAGAATTAAAAGCTCGTCAAGTAAAAAAGGCTGAAAGCAACATTATTACTGAAGTGTCGATCCATACCGAAGTGTAGAATTAAAAGCTCGTCAAGTAAGGGTTGAAAGCAACATTATTACTGAAGTGTCGCTCCATACTGAAGTGTAGAATTAAAAGCTCATCAAGTAAGGGTTGAAAGCAACATTATTACTGAAGTGTCGCTCCATACCGAAGTGTAGAATTAAAAGCTCGTCAAGTAAAAGCAACATTATTACTGTAGTGTCGTTCCATACCGAAGTAAGGGTTGAAAGCATATCAAGTGTAGAATTAAAAGCTCTGAAGGGTTGAAAGGAATATTTCGTGTCCATACCGAAGTGTTAGAATTAAAAGGGTTGAAAGCGTAACATTATTACTGAAGTCAATACCGAAGTGTAGAATTAAAGGGAAGAGCAACATTATTACTGAAGTGTCAAATTGAAAAGCAACATTATTACTCCATACTGAAGTGTCGTTCCATACCGAAGTGTAGAATTAAAAAGCTCGTCAAGTAAGGGTTGAAAGCAACATTATTACTGAAGTGTCGTTCCATACCGAAGTGTAGAATTAAAAGCCTGTCAAGTAAGGGTTGAAAGCAACATTCCGATTAGAATTGAAGCTCGTCGTTCCATACCGAAGTGTAGAATGAAAAAGCTCGTCGGCGGGGCTGAAAGCAACATTATTACTGAAGTGTCGATCCATACCGAAGTGTAGAATTAAAAGCTCATTTGAAAGCAACATTATTATCAGTTCATACCGAAGGTTGAAAAAAGCTCGTCGAAGTATATTACTGAAGTGTCGCCCCATACTGAAGTGTAGAATTAAAAGCTCATCAAGTAAGGGTTGAAAGCAATTATTACTGAAGTGTCGCTCCATACTGAAGTGTAGAAATTAAAGCTCATCAAGTAAGGGTTGAAAGCAACATTATTACTGAAGTGTCGTTCATACCGAAGTGTAGAATTAAAAAGCTCGTCAAGTAAGGGTTGAAAGCAACATTATTACTGAAGTGTCGTTCCATATCGAAGTGTAGAATTAAAAGCCTGTCAAGTAAGGGTTGAAAGCAAAATTATTACTGTAGTGTCGTTCCATACCGAAGTGTAGAATTAAAAGCTCGTCAAGTAAGGGTTGAAAGCAAATATTATTACTGAAGTGTAGAATTAAAAGTCACTGTAAGGGTAAAGCAACATTAAAGTGTCGTTCCATAAGGGGCTGAAAGTGGCGGCCAAGCTACATTATTACTGAAGTGTCGATCCATACCGAAGTGTAGAATTAAAAAGCTCGTCAAGTAAGGTTTGAAAGCAACATTATTACTGAAGTGTCGCTCCATACCGAAGTGTAGAATTAAAAAGCCGTCAAGTAAGGGTTGAAAGCAATTATTTATTATGAAGTGTCGATCCATACTAAAGTGTAGAATTAAAAGCTCGTCAAGTAAGGGTTGAAAAGCAACATTATTACTGAAGTGTCGTTCCATTCCGAAGTGTAGAATTAAAAGCTCGTCAGTAAGGGTTGAAAGCAACATTATTACTGAAGTGTCGCTCCATTCCGAAGTGTAGAATTAAAAAGCCTGTCAAGTAAGGGTTGAAAGCAATATCATTAAAGTGTCGATCCATACCGAAGTGTAGAATTAAAGCCCGTCAAGTAACGGTTGAAAACATTATTACTGAAGTGTCGATCCATACCGAAGTGTAGAATTAAAAGCCTGTCAAGTAACGGTTGAAAGCAAATATTACTGAAGTGTCGCCCATACCGAAGGTAGAATTAAAAGCTCGTCAAGTAAGGGTTGAAAGCAAATATTATTACTGAAGTGTCGATCCATACTGAAGTGTAGAATTAAAAGTTTGCAAGTAAGGGGTTGAAAACATTATTACTGAAGTGTCGATCCATACTGAAGTGTAGAAATTAAAAGCTCATCAAGTAAGGCTGAAAGCAACATTATTACTATGTCGCCCACAACAAAGTGTAGAATTAAAAGCCTGCCGGCGGCGTTGAAGCAACATTATTACTGAAGTGTCGTCCACAACGAAGTGTAGAATTAAAGCCCGTCAAGTAAGGGCTGAAAGCAACATTATTACTGAAGGTCGCCCCTTCCGAAGGTAGAAATTGGGGTGCTCGTCAAGTAAGGCTGAAAGCAACATTATTACTGAAGTGTCGCTCCACTGAAGTGTAGAATTAAAAGCTCATCATAAGGGTTGAAAGCAACATTATTACTGAAGTGTCGATCCATACCGAAGTGTAGAATTAAAGCTCGTCAAGTATTGAAAGCAACATTATTGAAGTGTCGATCCATACCGAAGTGTAGAATTAAAAGCTCGTCAGAAGTAAGGGTTGAAAGCAACATTATTACTGAAGTGTCGCTCCATACTGAAGTGTAGAATTAAAAGCTCGTCAAGTAAGGGTTGAAAGCACATTATTACTGAAGTGTCGATCCATACCGAAGTGTAGAATTAAAAGCCCGTCAAGTAACGGTTGAAAGCAAATATTACTGAAGTGTCGATCCATTCTAAAGTGTAGAATTAAAAGTCCGTCAAGTAACGTTGAAAAGCAACATTATTACTGAAGTGTCGCTCCATACCGAAGTGTAGAATTAAAAGCTCGTCAAGTAAGGGTTAGAAAGCAACATTATTACTGAAGTGTCGATCCATACTGAAGTGTAGAATTAAAACTCATCAAGTAAGGGTTGAAAGCAACATTATTATCTGAAGTGTCGCTCCATACCGAAGTGTAGAATTAAAAGCTCATCAAGAAGGGGTTGAAAGAAACATTATTACTGAAGTGTCGCTCCATACCGAAGTGTAGAATTAAAAGCTCGTCAAATGAGGTTGAAAGCAACATTATTACTGAAGTGTCGATCCATACCGAAGTGTAGAATTAAAAACTCGTCAAGTAAGGGGTTGAAAGCAACATTATTACTGAAGTGTCGTTCCATACCGAAGTGTAGAATTAAAAGCTCGTCAAGTAAGGGTTAAACAACATTATTACTGAAGTGTCGTTCCATACCGAAGTGTAGAATTAAAAGTCGTCATAAGGGGTTGAAAGCAACATTGGAAGTGTCGTTCCATACCGAAGTGTAGAATTAAAAAGCTCGTCAAGTTTTGATACCGAAGTGTAGAATTAAAGCTGTCAAGAAGGGTTGAAAGCAACATTATTAATGAAGAAATGTTCCATACCGAAGTGTAGAATTAAAAGCTCGTCAAGTAAGGGTTGAAAGCAAACATTATTACTGAAGTGTCGCCCATACTGAAGTGTAGAATTTGAAAGCTCATTTGAAAGCAACATTATTACTGAAGTGTCGCCCATACCGAAGTGAAATTAAAAGCCCGTCAAGTAAAGCAACATTATTTAAAGTGTAGAATTAAAAGCCCGTCAAGTAACGGTTGAAAGCAAACATTATTACCGAAGTGTCGATCCATACCGAAGTAGAATTAAAAGCTCGTCGTAAACGGTTGAAAGCAACATTATTACTGAAGTGTCGATCCATACTGAAGTGTAGAATTGGGTGCTCGTCAAGTAAGGGTTGAAAAGCAACATTATTACCAGTGTCGATCCATACTGAAGTAGAATTAAAGTTCAAGTGTTGAAAGAATTTTATTACTAAAGTCATCGTCAAGCTCATCAAGGGGTTGAAAGCAACATTATTACTGAAGTGTCGATCCGGTTCCGAAGTGTAGAATTAAAATGTCAAGGAAGGTTTGAAAGCAACATTATTACTGAAGTGTCGCCCATACCGAAGTGTAGAATTAAAAGCTCGTCAAGTAAGGGTTGAAAGCAACATTATTACTTCGAAGTGTCGCCCATTCCGAAGTGTAGAATTAAAAGCTCGTCAAGCAAGGGTTGAAAGCAACATTATTACCAAGTGTCGCCCATACCGAAGTGTAGAAATTAAAAGCTCGTCAAGTAAGGGTTGAAAGCAACATTATTACTGAAGTGTCGATCCATTCCGAAGTGTAGAATTAAAAGCTCAAGCTGAAGTGTCGATCCATACTGAAGTGTAGAATTGGCTCATCAAAGTAAAAAGCAACATTATTACTGAAGTGTCGATCCATACTGAAGTGTAGAATTAAAAGCTCATCATAAGGGTTGAAAGCAACATTATTAATAAGTGTCGTTACCAAGTGTAAAAAGCTCGTCAAGTAAGGGGTTGAAAGCAACATTATTACTGAAGTGTCGTTCCATACCTGAAGTGTAGAATTAAAAGCTCGTCAAGTAAGGGTTGAAAGCAATTATTATTGAAGTGTCGCTCCATACGAAGGGAATTAAAAGCTCGTCATAAGGGTTGAAAGAAACATTATTACTGAAGTGTCGCTCCATTCCGAAGTGTAGAAAAGCCCATCAAGTAAGCTCGGTTCTGTCAAGAAAAAGCAACCGCATTATTACCGAAGTGTTATTACTGAAGTGTCTGTCCATTATTACTGAAGTGTCCAAGTGTAGAATTAAAAGCTCGTCAAAAGGTTGAAAGCAATTACTGAAGTGTCGCCCATACCGAAGTGTAGAATTAAAAGCTGTCAAGTATCAACATCCGAAGTGTCGAATCCAAAACTTAAAAGTTTTATTAATGAAGTGTCGTTCCATACCGAAGTGTAGAATTAAAAGCTCGTCAAGTAAGGGCTGAAAGCAACATTATTACTGAAGTGTCGTTCCATACCGAAGTGTAGAATTAAAAGCTCGTCAAGTGAAGGTTGAAAGCAACATTATTACTGAAGTGTCGATCCACACCGAAGTGTAGAATTAAAAAGCTCGTCAAGGGGTTGAAAGCAACATTATTACTGAAGTGTCGCCCATACTGAAGTGTAGAATTAAAAGCTCGTCAAGTAAGGGTTGAAAGCATTATTATTTAAGTGTCGTTCATACCGAAGTGTAGAATTAAAGCTCGTCAAGTAAGGGGTTGAGCAACATTATTACTGAAGTGTCGTTCCATACCGAAGTGTAGAATTTTTGAAAGTTTATTACTGAAGTGTCGTACTGAAGTGTAGAATTAAAAGCCATGAAAGCAACATTATTACGAAGTGTCGTTCCATACCGAAGTGTAGAATTAAAAGCTCGTCAAGTAAGGGGTGGAAAGCAACATTATTACTGAAGTGTCGATCCATGTAGAATTAAAAAGCTAAAGTGTAGAATTAAAAGTTTCTCGTCAAGTAAGGGTTGAAAGCAACATTATTACTGTAGTGTCGTTCCATACCGAAGTAGAATAAAAAGCTAAAAGCTCGCCTGAAGTGCTGAAAGGGTTGAAAGCATTATTACTGAAGTGTCGTCCATTAAGTGCGTAGAAGTGTCGAATTTAAACATTATTGAAAGCAACATTATTAAGGTTGTCCATACTGAAGTGTAGAATTAAAAGCTCGTCAATAGGGTTGAAAGCAACATTATTACTGAAGTGTCGATCCATACCGAAGTGTAGAATTAAAAGCCGTCAAGTAAGGGTTGAAAGCAACATTATTACTGAAGTGTCGATCCATACCGAAGTGTAGAATTAAAAGCTCGCTGGGTAAAGCAAATAACTGAAGTGTCGTTCAAATTACTGAAGTGTCGCCCATACCGAAGTGTAGAATTAAAAGCTGTCAAGGTTGAAAGCAACATTATTGAAGTGTCGATCCATACCAAGTAGAATTAAAAGTTCTGTTAACGGTTGAAAGCTTATTACTGAAGTGTCGCCCATACTAAAGTGTTTAAAGCCCGTCAAAACGGTTGAAAAGCAACATTATTACTTGAAGTGTCGATCCATAATGAAGTGTAGAATTAAATTAAAAGCTCATCAAGTAAGGGGTTGAAAGCAACATTTACTGAAGTGTCGCCCAAGTGTAGAATACCGAAGGGCTGAAAGCAACATACCGTCAAGTTTATTACTGAAGTCGTTCCATACCGAAGTGTAGAATTAAAAGCTCGTCAAGTTAAGGGTTGAAAGCAACATTATTACTGAAGTGTCGCCCTTCCGAAGTGTAGAATTAAAAGCTCGTCAAGTAAAGGGGTTGAAAGCAACATATTACTGAAGTGTCGCTCCATACTGAAGTGTAGAAATTAAAAGCTCATCAAGTAAGGGTTGAAAGCAACATTATTACTGAAGTGTCGCTCCATACCGAAGTGTAGAATTAAAAAGCTCGTCAAGTAAGGGAAAGCGCCATTGGAAGTGTCGCCCCATAAGTGTAGAATTAAAAGCCTTTTGAAAGCAACATACTGAAGTGTCGATCCATACGAAGTGTAGAATTAAAGCTCAGATCAGAAAGCAACATTATTACTGAAGTGTCGATCCGAAGTGGAAAGTTGAAGTGTCTGGGCTCGTCAAAAGGGTTGAACATTATTACTGAAGTGTCGTTCCATTAAGTGTAGAATTAAAAGCTCGTCAAGAAGGGTTGAAAAGCAAACATTATTACTGAAGGTCGTTCCATACCGAAGTGTAGAATTGCGTCTTTTTACTGAAGTGTCGTATTAAAGCTCGTCAAGTGTAGAATTAAAAAGCCTGTCCATACCGAAGGTGGTATATGTCGATATACCGAAGTGTAGAATTAAAAGCTCATATCAAGTATGGGTGAAAGCAACATTATTACTGAAGTGTCGCTCCATACTGAAGTGTAGAATTAAAAGCTCATCAGAAAGGGTTGAAAGCAACATTATTACTGAAGTGTCGCCCATACCGAAGTGTAGAATTAAGTAAAAGCAACACATATCAAAAGGGTTAGAATTAAAGCTCGTCAACATTATTACTGAAGTGTCGATCCATATCGAAGTGTAGAATTAAAAGATGTCCATACCGAAAGAAACATTAAAGTTATTACTGAAGTGTCGATCCATACCGAAGTGTAGAATTAAAGCTCGATATTGAAAACACGGATTATTACTGAAGTGTCGTTCCATACTGAAGTGTAGAATTAAAAGCTCGTCAAGTAAGGGTTGAAAGCAAATATTACATTATTATCCATACTAAAGTGTAGAATTAAAAGCTCGTCGACAAACTTCCGTCGAATTAAAAGCCTGTCAAGGGGTAGAAAGATATTACTGAAGTGTCGATGGTGGATGTATTTTTGTTCCACTATTTGACCTCTCAAAAGTTTAACAAATGTTTTCAAATTTTTTGTCGCTCCATACCGAAGTTCTTTCCTGAAAGCAACATCTGTCGATCCATACCGGAAGTTTTCAATTTCATCATAAGGTTGGTGCTAAATTATTACTCTTAACTGAAGTGTAGAATTAAAATTCATCAAGTCATTTGAAAGCAACATTATTACTGAAAAAAGTTTAAAAGCTCATAATTTTTTTAAAGGATCGTTCCATACCGAAGTTTTAAAAGCTCGTCAAGTAGGTCTTATTACTGAAGTCGTTCCATATCGAAGTGTGGCAAAACTCAGAAAGGGTTAATCAAATATTACTGTAGTGTCGTTCCATACCGAAGTTTATTTCTTGGCTGAAATGAAGTATCGCCTATACCGAAGTGTAGAATTAAAGTTTGCTGTCAAATGAAACATTATTACTGAAGTGTCGATCCATACCGAAGTGTTTAAAAGCTCGATGCAAGCAACATTATTAGGAAGTGTCGTTCCAACCGAAGTGTAAATAAAATCTGCCAAAAAGCACATTTTTATCCATACATTTAGAATTTTTAATAAAATAACCATACCGAAGTGTGGAAACAAAAGCCTGCTCGGCACTGAAAATTACCGCTCCATTCGACAGAATTAAAAAAGGGGTTGAAAGCAACATTCGAAAGTTTCCATAAATAGAATGAAAGTGAAGAAAAAGGGCATTAAACTGAAGTGTCGATCTACAAGTGAACTGTTCAAAGCAACATTATTGAAGTGTCGCTAAATTTACCATTAAAAGCTAACGATATATTCTTACACAAATCAGATTGCTGGCATACTGAAGTGTAGAATTAAATAATAAAACTGAAAGCAATTACCTTCCATACTTTATGGATCAAGTAAGGTTGAAAGCAACATTTCTGAAGTGGTCTGCTACAAAGTGAATTAAAAGCCTGAAGGGTGTAGAATTAAAAGCTCGTTCAAGTAAGGGTTGAAAGCAACAGTAACTACTGTCGTTCCATATCGCAAAGAAAGTACATTTTAACAGTGTCGCCAAAAAAAAGTGTAACAAATTACTGAAGTGTCGCTGTAAAAAAAAGCCCAAGTAAGGGTTGAAAGCAACGTATTACTGAAGTGTCACCATTCCGAAGTGTGGAACAAAAGCTCGTCAAGTAAGGGGTTGAAAACAACATTATTACTGAAGACTCGCTCCATACGAAGTGTATCGTCAAGACAAAATATATATCCAAAAGTGTAGAATTAAAAAAGCTCGTCAAGTAGGGTTGATTTTACTGAAATACCGAGAACAGAATTAAAAGCTCAAATTTAAGAAAACAAGTGTCGCGCTCCATTCCGAAGTGTAGAATTAAAAGCTCAAGTAGGGTTGAAAGTGCATACTAAGGGATTTTATTACTTAGAAGTAACGGTTTAAAAGCAGCATTGAAGTGTAGAAGTGTAGAATTTGAAGTATTCCATACCGAAGTCTCTTTATCTCTAATACCAAGCTAGATCAAGATATACCGATGTCGCTCCAAAGAATTAAAAGTTTCATCAAGTAAGGGGTTGAAAGTTTGAATAACCGAAGTAGAATTAAAAGCTCGTCAATAAGGGTTGAAAGAACATTACATCCCCATACTGAAGTGTAGAATGGACTAAGGGTTGAAAGCTTTTACTGGAAGTTGTTCCACATCGAAGTGTAGAATTTCGTATAAAGGTTATGAAAAAAAAGTGTATCCATCCATGTGTAGAATTAAAAAGCTCGTCAAGTAAGGGGTTGAAAGCATTATTACTGGAAGTGTCGATCCATACCGAAGTGTAGACTTGTTGTCAAGGAAGGTTTCTTAAACATTATCAAGTGTCGCCCACACCGAAAGAATTATGCTTCTTGATACTGCAGACATCCATAAGAAAAAAGTTTCAATTATTATTACTGAAGTGTTTTGATTCCGAAGCGTCGTTAATTCTAAGTGCAGCTCCATTCCATGTAGAATTAAAAGCTATTTTGAAAAGCTTCATTATTACTGAAGTGTCTTCCATACTCTGAAGAATTACAAAAGAATCTTTATTCCATACCGAAGGAAGGACTCCTTTATTATTGAAGTGTCGCTCCATAATTGAAGTGTAGAATTAAAAGTCTTCAAGTAGCAATAGCAAACATTATTTTGATCTGATGCATTTGTAGAATTAAAGCTTATGTTTGGTGCTAAAAAATTCGCTCCATACCGATAATTGCAAAGAAGAAAATAATAATTCCAAACCGAAGGTAGAATTAAAAGTCGTCAAGTATAAGAAAGTAACATTTTTTCGACAATGTATTTAAAAGCTCGACCATTTCAACATTATTAGTAAAGGGACAATGTGTAGAATTAAAAGCTTCAATTTGAAAGACTGAAGTGTCGCTCCATTCCGAAGTGTAGAATTAAAAGCTCGTCGGCATATTACTGAAGCCCGCTCCATACTGAAGTGTAGAATTAAATCATCGGGTTGAAAGCAACATTAATGTCGATCCATATCCAAGTGTAGAATTAAAAAGCTCGTCAAGTTGAAAGGGTTACTGAAGTGTAGAATTAAAGCTCGTCAAGTAAGGGGTTGAAAACCACATATTACTGAAGTGTCGTTCCATACCGAAGTGTAGAATTAAAAGCAAGTCAAGTAAGGTTTGAAAGCAACATTATTACTGAAGTGTCGCTCCATACCGAAGTGTAGAATTAAAAGCTCGTCAAGTAAGGGTTGAAAGCAACATTATTATTATTATTACTGAAGTGTCGATCCATACTAGAATGACAAGGAAGTGTCGTCCATTCCGAAGTGTAGAATTAAAAGCTCGTCAAGTAGGGTTAAGCTTATTACGTCAAGTGTAGAATTAAAAGCTCATCAAGGGGTTGAAAGCAACATTATTACTGAAGTGTCGCTCCATACCGAAGTGTAGAATCGTCAAAAGGGTTGAAAGCAAATCTATTACTGAAGTGTCGTTCCATAAAGTGTAGAATTAAAGCTCGTCAAGTAAGGGTTGAAAGATGGAATGTCGTCTAATAAGTGTAGAATTAAAATAATAAGTAAATAATGAAGTGTCGTTCCAAACCGAAGTGTAGAATTAAAAGTCCAAGTAAGGGTGGGATAAAAGTGTCGTCAATACCGGTTGTAGAATAAATCTAAGTAATAAATTAATATTATTACTAATGAACCGAAGTGTATAAAAGCCTGCTCGGCAAGGTGTTGGGATAAATTAAAAGTCGAAAGAGATATACAACATTATTACCGAAGTGTCGCTTCATACCGAAGTGTAGTTAAAAGTCCTCCAATTTGAAAGCAACATTATCCTTGGAAGTGTCGCTCCATCTGGAAGTGTAGAATTGCGCCTGTCAAGTGCGAAAGCAACATTATTATTCCATCAAGAAAGCTCGTCAAACAAGTGTCAGTTCCATCCAGCGTAGAATGATCAAAAGTGACTTCAATCTATTACCGAAGTGTAGAATTAAAAGCGCGAAAGCAACATTATTACTGAAGTGTCGCCCATACTGATTGCGGCTCGTCAAGTGGGTTGAAAGCACATCTTTCACATACCGAAGTGTAGAATTAAAAGCTCTAGATCAGGGTTGAAAGCAACATTATTGTGTACGATGGTCTTGAAGTGAATTTAAAATTCATCCCCCCTTTGTTCTTAAGTGTCGTTTCTGTTAAAGTGTAGAATTAAAAGTCTCACTAGAAAAAACAAAAAAAAACCTGTCGTTCCACGAAGTGATCTCTTTGATCACGGATGACTGACCATATCATGTTTTGGATTATGTAACCAATGACACATGTCGAATGGCTAAAATAAACTGGGTCAATACCCAACCGTGGCCTTTAGATTGTATCGACTCAAACATGATAAAAAGCTTTGAAGCAATGTTAAAGATTATAAAAAGCTCGTCAAGTAAGGGTTGAAAGCAAATTATTACTGAAGTGTCGCTCCATTCCGAAGTGTAGAATTAAAAAGCCGTCAAGGGTTGAAAGCAACATTAAAAGTGTCGATCCAAAAGCGTCAAGTAAGGGTTGATCCATTCGAAAATTAAAAGGTCAAGTTTGAAAGCAACATTATTACTGAAGTGTCGCTCCATACTGAAGTGTAAATTAAAAAGCTCATCAAGAAGGGTTAAGCAACATTAAAAGCTCGTCAAGTGGGTTGCCAACATTATTATGAAGAATTAAAAGCTCGTCAAGTAAGGGTTGAAAAGCAACATTATTACTGAAGTCGCTACCGAAGTGTAGAATTAAAAGCTCGTCAAGTAAGTTGAAACATTATTACTGAAGTGTCTCCATCAAGTAAATAAAGAATTAAAAGCAACTGTCTCATTATAAGGGTTGAAAGCAACATTATTACTGTAGTGTCGTTCCATACCGAAGTGTAGAATTAAAAGCTCGTCAAGTAAGGGTTGAAAGCTTACATTACGAAGTCGTTTCCATACCGAAGTAAATTAAAAAGGTCAAGTAAGAAACAACATTATTACTGAAGTGTCGCTCCATTTACCGAAGTGTCCTTCCAGAATTAAAAGCTCGTCAAGTAAGGGTTGAAAGCAACATTATTACTGTAGTGTCGATCCCATACTGAAGTGTAGAATTAAAGCTCGTCAAGTAAGGGGTTGAAAGCACATTATTAAAAAGCTCGTCAAGTGTCGTTTTTCCATACCGAAGTGTAGAACTAAAAGCTCGTCAAGTAGGGTTGAAAGCAACCGAAGTTCCATACCAAAGTGTAGAATTAAAAAGCTCGTCAAGTAAGGGTTAAGAAAGCAACATTATTACTGAAGTGTCGTTTACCGATACCGAAGTTCCATACCGAAGTGTATACTGAATTAAAAAAGCTCGTCAAGTAGGTTTGAAAGCAACCGGGGGTAAACAGAATTACTGATCCATACCGAAGTGTCATCAAGATTGAGGCCATTATTACTGAAGTGTGGAGAATTAAAAGCCCGTCAAGTAACGGTTGAAAGCAACATTATTACTGAAGTGTCGCTCCATACCGAAGTGGGTTAGAATTAAAAAGTGTCATCCCACATACTAGCTCGTCAAGTAACGGTTAGAAAGTATTACTGAAGTGTCGATCCATACACAGAAGTGTAGAATTATTACTGAAGTGTCGTTCCATACCGAAGTGTAAATTAAAAAGCTCGTCAAGTAAGTAGGAAAGCCATTATTACTGAAGTGTCGTTCCAATTTTCGTAGAATTAAAAAGCTCGTCAAGTAAGGGTTAAAGAAACAACTTGTATTATGAAGTATCCATACCGAAGTGTCGCTCCATACCGATACCGTGTAGAATTAAAAAAGCTCGTCAAGGGAGGGTTTGAAGACAACATTATTACTGCAACATTAAAGATTAACTCGTCAAGTAAGGGTTGAAAGCTCTTTATTATTATGAAGTGTCGCTCCATCCGAAATTACCGTCAAGTAAGGGTTGAAAGCAACATTATTACTGAAGTGTCGCTCCATACCGAACTGTAAAAGCTCATCAAGTAAGGTTAAAGAAGTGTAGGAACAAAAGCTCGTCAACATTGAAAGCAACGTGAAGTGTCACTCCATACCGAAGTGTAGAATTAAAAGCTCGTCAAGTAAGGGTTAAAGCAACATTATTACTGAAGTGTCGCTCCATACCAGAATGTAGAATTAAAAAGCTCGTCAAGTAAGGGGTTGAAAGCAACATTATTACTGAAGTGTCGATCCATACCGAAGTGTAGAATTAAAGCTCGTCAAGTAAGGGTTAAAAAGCAACATTATTACTGAAGTGTCGATCCATACCGAAGTGTAGAATTAAAAGCTCATCAAGTGGGTTGAAAGCAAATATTTGTTACTGAAGTGTCGATCCATACCGAAGTGTAGAAATTAAAAAGCTCGTCAAGTAAGGGTTGAAAGCAACATTATTACTGAAGTGTCGTTCCACACCGAAGTGTAGAATTAAAGCTCATCAAGTGTCGTTCCATACCGAAGTGTAGAATTAAAGCAAGTAAGGGTTATTACTGAAGTGTCGTTCCATCCATGCGAAGTGTAACATTATTACACGGAAGATATTAAAAGTTCGTCATGGGGAAGTTGAAAGGCAACATTATTACAAGTATACCGAAGGGTTGAAAAAGCAATCCATACCATTATTAAGTATGGGTTGAAAGCTTAGTGTCGTTTCCATTAAAAGTTTCGTAAAAAGCAAATACTATTACCCCATACCGAAGTAGAATTAAAAGCTCATCAAAGCAACATTAGGTTGTTCCAACTGAAGTGTAGAATCAAAAGTGTGTCGAAGTCCCATATCGAAGTGTAGTAAGGTTAAACATTATTTGTAGTGTCGTTCGTCAAGTAAGGGGTTGAAAGCCACATTTATTACTGGAAGTGTCGATCCATACCGAAGTGTAGAACAAAAAGCTCATCAAGGAAGGTTTCAAAACAACGAAGTGTCGCCCACACCGAAGTTTACTGAAGTGTCGCTCCATCCATACTAAAAGGTAGAAAGTGTAGATTATTAAAAGTTCGTCAAAAGGGTTGAAAGGGTTGAAAGCAACATTATTACTGAAGTGTCGCTCCATACCGAACTGCAAATTAAAAGTGTCGTTCCATCAAGTAGGGTTGAAAGCAACATTATTATAAGTGTCGCTGAAGTGTAAATTAAAAGTCGTCAAGTAGCAATAGCCATTATTACTGAAGTGTGTCTGATGCATTGAAGAGAATTAAAGCCTGTCATGTAAGGGTTGGTGCTCATCAAGTGTCGCTCCATAAAAGGGTTGCAAGAAAGCAAAATATTATTATGAAGTGTCGAAACCGAAGGTAGAATTAAAAGAAGTGTAAAATTAAAGCTCGTCAAGTAGAATTAAAAGCTCGTCAAGTTGAAAGCAACATTATTACTGAAGTGTCGCTCTACCCGTACCGAAGTGTAGAAGTTAAATTAAAAGCTCGTCAAGTAAGGGTTGAAAGCAACATTAACTGAAGCCTCCATACTGAAGTGTAGAATTAAAGCTCATTTATAAGGGTTGAAAGCAACATTATTACTGGGGTATGTTGCCCCATTCCGAAGTGAAATTAAAAGTGTCAAGTAAGGGTTGAAAGCCATATTACTGAAGTGTTGCCCATTCCAAGAATTAAAAAGCTCGTCAAATGAGGTTGAAAGCAACATTATTACTGAAGTGTCGTTCCATACTGATGTCGTTCAACATTATTACTGAAGTGTCGTTCCATACCGAAGTGTAGAAAGAAACTTAAAAGCTCGTCAAGTAAGGGTTGAAAAAAGCAACATTATTACTGAAGTGTCGTTCCATACCGAAGTGTAGAATAATTCAAGGGCTCGTCAACATTGTACTAGTGTCGGGTACCGAAAGTAGAATTAAAAAAGTGTCGCCAACATTATTAGTGGAAGGTCGTTCCATGCAGTTGTAAGGGTTGAAAGCTCTTTTCCACGTTTCCCCTGTTTTTTAAATTACTCAATACAACAGAGCAAAATGTAGTTAAAATATTTTTATTATAATAGATTAAAATAAAAGCATTTTTACATAGCTACATACACAAAAAAAAAGTTTTCTATTATATATTATATCTTAATCCTTATTTATAGTTTCCAGAAACACAGGATTTTGAGTAGAGATGTAAAATGTTTCTATTGTAGAAATAATAAGCAAAAACTAAAATTCTTGAAGCTATATACCACCAAAACAAGTTTTAAAACCCGTCAAGTAAGGTTTGACAAAAATAAAGTGTCGTCTATACCGAAGTAAAAAAGCTCGTCGCAAGGGTTCTTAGAAACATTATTACTAAGTGTCGATCCATACCGAAGTGTAGAATTAAAAGCCCAAGTACTTAAAGCAACATTATTACGAAGTGTCGTTCCATCGAAGTGTAGAATTAAAAAGTCTATGTTGAGCAACATACTGGAAGTGTCGTTCCATGTACCGAAGTTAATTAAAAGCTCGTCAAGGAAGGTTTGAAAGCAACATCGTTACTGAAGTGTAGAATTATCATCATAAGTGTAGAATTAAAAGCTCGTCGCAAAATCAGAATATCATCCACTTTAGAATTAAAAGCCTAATTGTCTGGAAGTGTCGCTCCATACTGGAAGTAGAATTAAAAGCTCATCAAGTAAGGGTTGAAAAGCAACATATTACTTGCTCCATACTGAAGTGTAGAATAATTTAAGGGTTGAAAGCATTATTACTGGAAGTGTAAAGTAAAAAGCATCAAGTGCGGGTTGAAAGTTTAGATTGTCGTTCCATATCGAAGTGTAGAATTAAGCTCGTCAATAAGGGTTGAAAGCAACATTCTTAATTCGTTTATACCGAAGTGTAGAATTTTAAGCTCGTCAAGAAGGGTTGAAAGCCACATTAACTGAAGTGTCGATCCATAAAATAAATAGACAAGGAAGTGCCTTAAAGCTACATTATTACTGAAGTGTCGCTCCAACAAGTGTAGAATTAAAAATGTAAGGGTTGAATGCAACATTATTACAATATCCACTGAAGTGTATATATAAGTAAGGGTTGAAAGCAACATTATTTGTCGCTCCATATGTAGAATTAAAAAGCTCGTCAAATAAGGGTTGAAAGCCACATTATTACTGAAGTGTCGTTCATCCAAATTCATACCGAAGTGGGTTGAGAATTAAAAGCTTCCATACCGAAGGAAGGTTTGAAAAGCAACATTATTATTACTGAAGCCCATACCGAAGTGTAGAATTAAAAGCTCGTCAATTCAGGGTTATTAAAGTGTCGTTCCATACCGATTTTACTGAAGTGTCTAGCTCGATCCATACCGAAGTGTAGAATTAAAAGCTCGTCATTCCTTTTGAAAGCAACATTATTACTGAAGTGTCGTTCCATTCAGACTGTAGAATTGGGAAAGCCACATTATTACTGAAGTCATTCCGAAGTGCGTAGAATTAAAAGCTCGTCAGTAAGGGGTTGAAAAGCAAGCATTATTGAAGTGTCGATCCATACTGAAGTGTAGAATTAAAAAGATCAAGTAACGGTTGAAAGATTAAGAGTGTCGAATACTAAAGATTAGAATTAAAAGCCCGTCAAGTAACAGTTGAAAGCAACATTATTATGAGTGTCGCTCCATACCGAAGTCAATTAAAAAGCTCGTCAAGTAAGGGTTGAAAGCAACATTATTACTGAAGTGTCGATCCATACTGAAGTGTAGAATTTAAAAAACTCATCAAGTAAGGGTTGAAAATAACATTATTACTGAAGTGTCGCTCCATACCGAAGTGTAGAATTAAAAGCTGCTGGGTTGAAAGCAACATTATTACTGAAGTGTCGCTCCATACCGAAGGAATTAAAAGCTCGTCAAGTAAGGGGTTGAAAGCAACATTACTGAAGTGTCGATCCATACCGAAGTGTAGAATTAAAAGCTCGTCAAGTAAGGGTTGAAAGCAACATTATTACTGAAGTGTCGCTCCATACTGAAGTGTAGAATTAAAGCTCGTCAAGTAAGGGTTAGAAAGCAACATTATTACTGAAGTGTCGCTCCATACTGAAGTGTAGAATTAAAAGCTCTCATCGGCAAGATTTGAAAGCAACATACTGAAGTGTCGTTCCATACCCATACCGTAAGGGCTGTTAAACATTATTACTGAAGTGTCGATCCATACTAAGTGTAGAATTAAAAGAAGTAAGGGTTGAAAGCAACATTATTACTGTCGTTCCATACCGAAGTGTAGAATTAAAAGCTCGTCAAAAAGGGTTGAAAGCAACATTATTACTGAAGTGTCGATCCATACTAAAGTGTAGAATTAAAAGCTCATCAAGGAAGGGGTTGAAAGCAACATTATTACTGAAGTGTCGTTCCATACCGAAGTGTAGAATTAAAAGTCTGTCAAGTAAGGGTTGAAAAGCAACATTATTACTGAAGTGTCGATCCATACTAAAGTGTAGAATTAAAAGCTCGTCAAGGGGTTGAAAGCAACATTATTACTGAAGTGTCGCTCCATACTGAAGTGTAGAAATTAAAGCTCGTCAAGTAAGGGTTGAAAGCAACATTATTACTGAAGTGTCGCTCCATACCGAAGTGTAGAATTAAAAGCTCGTCAAGTAAGGGTTGAAAACATTATTACTGAAGTGTCGATCCATACCGAAGTGTAGAATTAAAAGCTCATCAAGTAAGGGTTGAAAGCAACATTATTACTTGAGTGTCGCTCCATACCGAAGTGTAGAATTAAAAAGCTTCAAGTAAGGGTTGAAAGCAACATTATTATTGAAGTGTCGCTTCCATGAAGTGTAGAATCAAAAGCTCGTCAAGTAAGGGTTGAAAGCAACATTATTACTGAAGTATCGCTCCATATCGAAGTGTAGAATTAAAAGCTCGTCAAGTAAGGTTTGAAAGCAACATTATTACTGTAAGTGTCGATCCATACCGAAGTGTAGAATTAAAAACTCAAATCAAGTAAGGGTTGAAAGCAACATTATTACTCATCAAGGAAGGTTGAAACAACATTATTACTGAAGTGTCGCTCCATACCGAAGTGTAAGTAAGGGGTTGAAAGAATTAAAATGCTCCATCAAGTAATTTTGAAAGCAACATTATTACTGAAGTGTCGCTCCATACCGAAGTGTAGAATTAAAAAGCTCGTCAAGTTCAAAGCCAACATTATTACTGAAGTGTCGATCCATACCGAAGTGTAGAATTTTCATCAAGTAAGGGTTGAAAGCAACATTATTACTGAAGTGTCGTTCCATTCCGAAGTGTAGAATTAAAAGCTCGTCAAGTAAGGGTTGAAAGCAACATTATTACTGAAGTGTCGTTCCATACCGAAGTGTAGAATTAAAAGCTCGTCAAGTAAGGGTTGAAAGCAACATTATTACTGAAGTGTCGTTCCATACCGAAAGTGTAGAATTAAAGCTCGTCAAGTAAGGGTTGAAAGCAAATTTACTGAAGTGTCGCTCCATTCCGAAGTAGAATTAAAAGCTCGTCAAGTAAGGGTTGAAAGCAACATTATTACAGAAGTGCCGATCCATACTGAAGTGTAGAATTAAAAGCTCATCAAGTAAGGGTTGAAAGCAACATTATTACTGAAGTGTCGCTCCATACCGAAGTGTAGAATTAAAAGCTCGTCAAGTAAGGGTTGAAAGCAACATTATTACTGGAAGTGTCGCCCATACCGAAGTGTAGAATTAAAAGCTCGTCAAGTAAGGGTTGAAAAAGCAACATTATTACTGAAGTGTCGATCCATACCGAAGTGTAGAATTAAAAACTCCGTCAAGTAAGGTTGAAAGCAACATTATTACTGAAGTGTCGCTCCATACCGAAGTGTAGAATTAAAAGCTCGTCAAGTAAGGGTTGAAAGCAACATTACTGAAGTGTCGCTCATACCGAAGTGTAACATTAAAAGCTCGTCAAGTAAGGGTTAAGCAATACTGAAGTGTCGATCCATTGAATTGTAAATTAAGCTCGTCAAGTAAGGGTTTAGAAACATTATTACTGAAAATCCATACAAGTTAGAATTAAAAAGCTCATCAAGTAAGGGTTGAAAGCAAGACATTACTGCCGCTCCATACCGAAGTGTAGAATTAAAAGCTCGTCAAGTAAGGGTTGAAAGCAAATTATTACTGAAGTGTCGTTTGTTACCGAAGTGTAGAATTAAAAAAAAGTAAGGGTTGAAAGCAACATTATTACTGAAGTGTCCGCTCCATTCCGAAGTGCGTAAATTAAAAAGCTCGTCAAGTAAGGGTTGAAAAGCAACATTATTACTGAAACCATACCGAAGTGTAGAATTAAAAAGCTCATCAAGGAAGGGTTGAAAAGCAACATTATTACGCTCCATACCGAAGTGTCGTTCCATACCGAAGTGTAGAATTAAAAGCTCGTCATAAGGGTTTGAAAGCAACATTATTACTGAAGTGTCGCTCCATATCGAAGTGTAGAATTAAAAGCTCGTCAAGTAAGGGTTGAAAGCAACATTATTACTGAAGTGTCGTTCCATACCGAAGTGTAGAATTAAAAAGCTCGTCAAGTAAGGGTTGAAAGCAACATTATTACTGAAGTCGCTCCATGCTGAAGTGTAGAATTAAAAGCTCGTCAAGTAAGGGTTGAAAGCAACATTATTACTGAAGTGTCGATCCATACCGAAGTGTAGAATTAAAAGCTCGTCAAGTAAGGGTTGAAAGCAACATTATTACTGAAGTGTCGCTCCATTCCGAAGTGTAGAATTAAAAGCTCGTCAAGTATTACCGGAAGTGTCGCTCCATAAAGTGTAGAATTAAAAGCTCATCAGAAGTAAGGTTGAAAGCAACATTATTACTGAAGTGTCGATCCATTCCGAAGTGTAAATTAAAAGCTCGTCAGTAAGGGGTTGAAAGCAACATTATTACTGAAGTGTCGCCCATTTGAAAGCAACATTATTACTGAAGTGTCGTCCATACCGAAGTGTAGAATTAAAAGCTCTTGGTGGAAGTGTCGCTCCATACCGAAGTGTAGAATTAAAAAGCTCGTCAAAAAAGGGGTTGAAAGCAACATTATTACTGAAGTGTCGATCCATACCGAAGTGTAGAATTAAAAGCTCGTCAAGTAAGGAAAGTTGAAAGATTATTGCTGGAAGTGTCGTTCCATACCGAAGTGTAGAATTAAAAAAGCTCGTCAAGTAAGGGTTGAAAGCAACATTATTACTGAAGTGTCGTTCCATACCGAAGTGTAGAATTAAAAGCGTTCGTCAAGGTAAATTAAAGGGTTTGAAAGCAACATTATTACATTGAAGTGTCGCTCCATACTGAAGTGTAGAATTAAAAAAAGCTCGTCAAGTAAGGGTTGAAAGCAACATTATTACTGAAGTGTCGCTCCATACCGAAGTGTAGAATTAAAAGCTCGTCAAGTAAGGGTTGAAAGCAACATTATTACTGAAGTGTCGATCCATACCGAAGTGTAGAATTAAAAGCTCGTCAAGTAAGGGTTGAAAGCAACATTATTACTGAAGTGTCGATCCATACCGAAGTGTAGAATTAAAAGCCCATCAAGTAAGGGCCAACATTATTAAAGTGTCGATCCATACTAAAGTGTAGAATTAAGCTCGTAATTTGAAGCAACATTAACTGAAGTGTCGTTCCATACCGAAGTGTAGAATTAAAAAGCTCGTCAAGTAAGGGTTGAAAGCAACATTATTACTGAAGTGTCGTTCCATATCGAAGTGTAGAATTAAAGCTCATCAAGTAAGGGTTGAAAGCAACATTATTACTGAAGTGTCGTTCCATACCGAAGTGTAGAATTAAAAGCTCGTCAAGTAAGGGTTGAAAGCAACATTATTACTGAAGTGTCGCTCCATACTGAAGTGTAGAATTGTGCTCGTCAAGCAAGGGTTGAAAGCAACATTATTACTGAAGTGTCGATCCATACTGAAGTGTAGAATTAAAGCTCGTCAGTAAGGGTTGAAAGCAACATTATTGCTACCGAAGTCAAGTAAGGGTTGAAAGCAACATTATTACTGAAGTCGATCCATACCGAAGTGTAGAATTGAAAGCTCGTCAAGAAGTGTAAGGGTTGAAAGCAACATTATTACTGAAGTGTCGATCCATACTGAAGTGTAGAATTAAAAGCTCGTCAAGTAAGGGGTTGAAAGCAACATTATTACTGAAGTGTCGATCCATACTGAAGTGTAGAATTAAAAGCCCGTCAAGTAAGGGTTGAAAGCAACATTATTACTGAAGTGTCGATCCATACCGAAGTGTAGAATTAAAAGTCGTCAAGTAACGGGTTGAAAGCAACATTATTACTGAAGTGTCGCTCCATACCGAAGTGTAGAATTAAAAGCTCGTCAAGTAAGGGTTGAAAGCAACATTATTACTGAAGTGTCGCCCATACCGAAGTGTAGAATTAAAAGCTCGTCAAGTAAGGGTTGAAAGCAACATTATTACTGAAGTGTCGCTCCATACCGAAGTGCTCATCAAGAATTGAAAGCTTAACATTAAAGCTCGTCCATACTGAAGTGTAGAATTAAAGCTCATCAAGTAAAGGGTTGACATTATTACTGAAGTGTCGCTCCATACCGAAGTGTAGAATTAAAAGCTCGTCAAGTAAGGGTTGAAAGCAACATTATTACTGAAGTGTCGCTCCATACCGAAGTGTAGAATTAAAAGCTCGTCAAAAGGGTTGAAAGCAACATTATTACTGAAGTGTCGATCCATAAAGTGTTAGAAAGCTCATCAAGTAAGGGCTGAAAGTGAAGTGTCGCTCCATACCGAAAGTGTAAAAAAGCTCATACCGGAAGTAGAATTAAAAGCTCGTCAGGTTTGAAAGCAACATTATTACTGAAGTGTCGCCCATACCGAAGGTAGAATTAAAAGCTCACAAAAGGGTTGAAAGCAACACATACTGAAGTGTCGATCCATACTGGCGTAGAATTAAAAGCTCATCAAGTAAGGGTTGAAAGCAACATTATTACCGAAGTGTCGCTCCATACCGAAGTGTAGAATTAAAAGCTCGTCAAGGGGTTGAAAAGCAACATTATTACTGAAGTGTCGATCCATCCGAAGTGTAATTAAAGCTCGTCAAGTAAGGGTTGAAAGAATTATTAAAGTGTCTTCCCGTCAAGTGTAGAATTAAACTCATCAAGGGGTTGAAAGCAACATTACTACTGAAGTGTCGATCCATACCGAAGTGTAGAATTAAAAGCTCGTCAAGTAAGGGCTGAAAGCAACATTCAACTTATTGAAGCAATGTTTCCATACCGAAAATTATGAAATTAAAAGCTCATCAAGAAGGTTTGAAAGCAACATTATTACTGAAGTGTCGATCCATACTGAAGTGTAGAAATTAAAAGCTCGTCAAGTAAGGGTTGAAAAGCAACATTATTACTGAAGTGTCGCTCCATACCGAAGTGTGAATTAAAGCTCGTCAAGTAAGGGTTGAAAGCAACATTATTACTGAAGTGTTAATCCATACCGAACTGTAGAATTAAAAGCTCATCAAGTAAGGGTTAGAAAGCAACATTATTACTGAAGTGTCGCTCCATACCAAAGTGTAGAATTAAAACTCATCAAGTAAGGGTTGAAAGCAACATTATTACTGAAGTGTCGCCCATACTGAAGTGTAGAATTAAAAAGCTCGTCAAGTGTAGGGTTGAAAGCAACATTATTACGTTCCATACCGAAGTGTCGCTTGAAAGCCATTACCGAAGTCGGCGTAGAATTAAAAAGCTCGTCAAGTAAGGGCTGAAAGCAACATTATTACTGTAGTGTCGTTCCACACCGTGTCGATCCATAAAGCTGACATTGAAGTGTCGCCCATACCGAAGTGAAAATTAGCTCGTCAAGTAAGGGTTGAAAGCAACATTATTACTGAAGTGTCGTTCCATACCGAAGTGTAGAATTAAAAGCTCGTCAAGTAAGGGTTGAAAGTAACATTATTACTGAAGTCATGCCCATACCGAAGTGTAGAATTAAAAAGCTCGTCAAGTAAGGGTGAAAACATTATTACTGAAGCGTCGATCCATACAAGCGGAATAAAAGCCATATTAAAGCAACATTATTACTGAAGTGTCGCTCCATACCGAAGTGTAGAATTAAAAGCTCGTCAAGGGCTGAAAGGGTTGAAATTAAAAGCAACATTATTACTGAAGTGTCGTTCCATACCGAAGTGGTAGAATTAAAAATCGTCAAGTAAGGCTGAAAGCAACATTATTACTGAAGTACTCCATACCGAAGTGTAGAATTCACGATCCATACTGAAGTGTCGATCCATAATTAAAGTAGAATTAAAGCTCGTCAAAACGGTTGAAAGCAACAAGTGTAATACTGAAGTGTCGCTCCATACCGAAGTGTAGAATTAAAAGCTCGTCAAAAAAGGGTTTAAAGCAACATTATTACTCCATACCTGAAGTGTCGCTCTATACTGAAGTGTAGAATTAAAAGCTCTCATCAAGTAAAGGGTTACCGAAAAATTAAAGCAAAGTAAACATTATTACTGAAGTGTCGTTCCACACCGATCCATACCGAAGAAGTGTCGTTCCATACCGAAGTTAAAAGCTCGTCAAGTATAGAAGGTTAGAAAAGCAACATTATTACTGAAGTGTCGCTTCATACCGAAGTGTAAATAAAAGCTCGTCAAAGGGTTGAAAGCATTATTATGAAGTGTCGATCCATGTACCGAAGTGTAGAATTGATCGGCGTAAGCAACATTATTACTGAAGTGTCGCTCCATACCGAAGTGTTAAAATTAAAAGCTCGTCAACCGAAGTAGAATTAAAAGGGCTGAAAGGGTTGCAACATTATTACTGAAGTGTCGTTCCATACCGAAGTGTAGAATAAAAGCTCGTCAAGTAAGGGTTGAAAGCAACATTACTGAAGTGTCGCTCCATACGAAGCGAAATTAAAGTGTAGAATTAAAAGCTCGTCAAGTAAGCTCGGTTGAAAGCAACATTATTACTGAAGTGTCGAAGTGTCCAATTGTGCCGAAGGGTTGAAAGAATTAAAAAGTGTCGTCCATAGTAAGGGTTGAAAGCAACATTATTACTGAACCGAAGTGTCGATCCATACCGAAGGCGTAGAATTAAAAAGCTCGTCAAGTAAGGGTTGAAAGCAACATTATTACTGGAAGTGTCGTTCCATACCGAAGTGTAGAATTAAAAGCTCGTCAAGTAAGGGGTTGAAAGCAACATTATTACTGAAGTGTCGCTCCAAAGCAAATACCGAAGTGTAGAATTAAAAAGCCCGTCAAGTAAGGGTTGAAAGCAACATTATTACTGAAGTGTCGTTCCATACCGAAGTGTAGAATTAAAAGCTCGTCAAGTAAGGGTTGAAAGCAACATTATTACTGAAGTGTCGCCCATACCGAAGTGTAGAATTAAAAGCTCGTCAAGTAAGGGTTGCAACATTATTACTGAAGTGTCGCTCCATACTGAAGTGTAGAATTAAAAGCAACACATCTGAAGTGTCGATCCATACTGAAGTGTAGAATTAAAAGAAAAGCAACATTATTACTGAAGTGTCGCTCCATCCGAAGTGTAGAATTAAAAAGGGGTTGAAAGTAACATTATTACTGAAGTGTCGATCCATACCGAAGTGTAGAATTAAAAAGCCTGTCAAAAAGGGTTGAAAGCAACATTATTACTGAAGTGTCGCTCCATACCGAAGTGTAGAATTAAAAGCTCGTCAAGTAAGGGTTGAAAGCAACATTATTACTGAAGTGTCGTTCCATACCGAAGTGTAGAATTAAAAGCTCGTCAAGTAAGGGTTGAAAGCAACATTATTACTGAAGTGTCGCTCCATACCGAAGTGTAGAATTAAAAGCTCGTCAAACGGTTGAAAGCAACATTATTACTGAAGTGTCGTTCCATACCGAAGTGTAGAATTAAAGCTCATCAAGTAAGGGTTGAAAGCAACATTATTACTGAAGTGTCGTTCCATACCGAAGTGTAGAATTAAAAAGCTCGTCAAGTAAGGGTTGAAAGCAACATTATTACTGATGTCGCTCCATACTGAAGTGTCGTCTCCAAAGCTCGAAGTGTTAGAAAGAATTAAAACTGAAGTGTCGTCCAACTGAAGTGTAGAATTAAAAGCTCGTCAAGTAAGGGTTGAAAGCAACATTATTACTGAAGTGTCGATCCATACCGAAGTGTAGAATTAAAAGCTCGTCAAGTAAGGGGTTGAAAGCAACATTATTACTGAAGTGTCGCTCCATACCGAAGTGTAGAATTAAAAAGCTCGTCAAGGAAGGTTTGAAAGCAACATTATTACTGAAGTGTCGCCCATACCGAAGTGTAGAATTAAAAGCTCGTCAAGTAAGGGGTTGAAAGCAACATTATTACTGAAGTGTCGATCCATACCGAAGTGTAGAATTAAAAGCTCGTCAAGTAAGGGTTGAAAGCAACATTATTACTGAAGTGTCGCTCCATACCGAAGTTTGAAAGAATTAAAAGCTCGTCAAGTGTGAGGGTCAAGTTTAAAGCAACATTATTACTGAAGTGTCGCTCCATACCGAAGTGTAGAATTAAAAGCTCGTCAAGTAAGGGTTGAAAGCAACATTATTACAAGTGTCATTGTAGAATTAAAAGCTCGTCAAGTAAGGGTTGAAAGCAACATTATTACTGAAGTGTCGTTCCATACCGAAGTGTAGAATTAAAAGCTCGTCAAGTAAGGGTTGAAAGCAACATTATTACTGAAGTGTCGTTCCATACCGAAGTGTAGAATTAAAGCTCGTCAAGTAAGGGTTGAGAATTAAAAGTGTCGATCCATACCGAAGTGTAGAATTAAAAGGTCAAGTAAGGGTTGAAAGCAACATTATTACTGAAGTGTCGTTCCATACCGAAGTGTAGAATTAAAAGCTCGTCAAGTAAGGGTTGAAAGCAACATTATTACTGAAGTGTCGATCCATACCGAAGTGTAGAATTAAAAGCTCGTCAAGTAAGGGTTGAAAGCAACATTATTACTGAAGTGTCGTTCCATACCGAAGTGTAGAATTAAAAGCTCGTCAAGTAAGGGTTGAAAGCAACATTATTACTGAAGTGTCGCTCCATACCGAAGTGTAGAATTAAAAGCTCGTCAAGTAAGGGTTGAAAGCAACATTATTACTGAAGTGTCGTTCCATACCGAAGTGTAGAATTAAAAAGCTCGTCAAGTAAGGGTTGAAAGCAACATTATTACTGAAGTGTCGCTCCATACCGAAGTGTAGAATTAAAAGCTCGTCAAGTAAGGGTTGAAAAAGCAACATTATTATCTGAAGTGTCGAATCCATATCATTATTAGAAGTGTAGAAGTGTAAAGCTCGTCAAGTAAGGGTTGAAAAGCAACATTATTACTGAAGTGTCGCCCATACCGAAGTGTAGAATTAAAAGCTCGTCAAGTAAGGGTTGAAAGCAACATTATTACTGAAGTGTCGCTCCATACCGAAGTGTAGAATTAAAAGCTCGTCAAGTAAGGGTTGAAAGCAACATTATTACTGAAGTGTCGCCCATACCGAAGTGTAGAATTAAAAGCTCGTCAAGTAAGGGTTGAAAGCAACATTAAAGCACATTATTACTGAAGTGTCGCTCCATTCCGAAGTGTAGAATTAAAAGCTCGTCAAGTAAGGGTTGAAAGCAACATTATTACTGAAGTGTCGCTCCATACCGAAGTGTAGAATTAAAAGCTCGTCAAGTAAGGGTTGAAAGCAACATTATTACTGAAGTGTCGATCCATACTGAAGTGTAGAATTAAAAGCTCATCAAGTAAGGGTTGAAAAACATTTATTACTGAAGTGTCGCTCCATACCGAAGTGTAGAATTAAAAGCCGTCAAGTAAGGGTTAAAAGCAACATTATTACTGAAGTATCTCAGAAGTCGTCAATAAGGGGTTGAAAGCAAATTATTACTGAAGTGTCGTTCCATACCGAAGTGTAGAATTAAAAGCTCGTCAAGTAAGGGTTGAAAGCAACATTATTACTGAAGTGTCGTTCCATACCGAAGTGTAGAATTAAAAGCTCATCAAGGAAGGTTTGAAAGCAACATTATTACTGAAGTGTCGCTCCATACTGAAGTGTAGAATTAAAAGCTCGTCAAGTAAGGGTTGAAAGCAACATTATTACTGAAGTGTCGCTCCATACCGAAGTGTAGAATTAAAAGCTCGTCAAGTAAGGGTTGAAAGCAACATTATTACTGAAGTGTCGCTCCATACCGAAGTGTAGAATTAAAAGCTCGTCAAGTAAGGGTTGAAAGCAACATTATTACTGAAGTGTCGATCCATACCGAAGTGTAGAATTAAAAGCTCATCAAGTAAGGGTTGAAAGCAACATTATTACTGAAGTGTCGCTCCATACTGAAGTGTAGAATTAAAAGCTCGTCAAGAAGTGTCGTTCCATACCGAAGTGTAGAAATTAAAAGCGTCATAAGGGTTGAAAGCAACATTATTACTGAAGTGTCGTTCCATACCGAAGTGTAGAACATTATTTCTGTCGTCAAAAGCTCATCAAGTAAGGGTTGAAAGCAACATTATTACTGAAGTGTCGATCCATTCCGAAGTGTAGAATTAAAAGCTCATCAAGTGGTTTGAAATTAAACATACCGAAGTGTAGCCCAAAAAGCCGTCAAGTAAGGGTCGTCGATCCAAGTAAAGGTAGAATTGAAAGGGTTGAAAGCAACATTATTACTGAAGTGTCGCCCATTCCGAAGTGTAGAATTAAAAAGCTCGTCAAGTAAGGGTTGAAAGCAACATTATTACTGAAGTGTCGCTCCATACCGAAGTGTAGAATTAAAAGCTCGTCAAGTAAGGGTTGAAAGCAACATTATTACTGAAGTGTCGCTCCATTCCGAAGTGTAGAATTAAAAGCTCGTCAAGTAAGGGTTGAAAGCAACATTATTACTGAAGTGTCGCTCCATACTGAAGTGTAGAATTAAAAGCTCGTCAAGTAAGGGTTGAAAGCAACATTATTACTGAAGTGTCGCTCCATACCGAAGTGTAGAATTAAAAGCTCGTCAAGTAAGGGTTGAAAGCAACATTATTAAGTGTCGATCCATACCGAAGTGTAGAATTAAAAGCTGTCATGTAAGGGTTGAAAGCAAAGTGTCCATTACCGAAGTGTAGAAGTTAGAAAAAGTCGTCAAGTAAGGGTTGAAAGCAACATTATTACTGAAGTGTCGTTCCATACCGAAGTGTAGAATTAAAAGCTCGTCAGAATTGAAAGCAACATTATTACTGAAGTCAAGTATACCGAAGTTGAAAAAAGCTCGTCAAGTAAGGTTTGAAAGCAACATTAAGTGTCGCTCCATACCGAAGTGTAAATTAAAAGCTCTCATCAAGTAAGGGTTGAAAGCAACATTATTACTGAAGTGTCGCTCCATTCCGAAGTGTAGAATTAAAAGCTCGTCAAGTAAGGGTTGAAAGCAACATTATTACTGAAGTGTCGCTCCATACCGAAGTGTAGAATTAAAAGCTCGTCAAGTGGGTTAAGCAACATTAAAAAGAAGGGTTGAAAAGCAACAATTACTGAAGTGTCGCCCATACTGAAGTGTAGAATTAAAAGCTCGTCAAGTCGGGTTGAAAGCAACATTATTATTAGTGTCGCTCCATACCGAAGTGTAGAATTAAAAGCTCGTCAAGTAAGGGTTGAAAGCAACATTATTACTGAAGTGTCGCTCCCATACCGAAGTGTAGAATTAAAAAGCTCGTCAAGTAAGGGTTGAAAGCAACATTATTACTGAAGTGTCGTTCCATACCGAAGTGTAGAATTAAAAGCTCGTCAAGTAAGGGTTGAAAGCAACATTATTACTGAAGTGTCGCTCCATACTGAAGTGTAGAATTAAAAGCTCGTCAAGTAAGGGTTGAAAGCAACATTATTACTGAAGTGTCGCTCCATACTGAAGTGTAGAATTAAAAGCTCGTCAAGTAAGGGTTGAAAGCAACATTATTACTGAAGTGTCGCTCCATACCGAAGTGTAGAATTAAAAGCTCGTCAAGTAAGGGTTGAAAAAGCAACATTATTACTGAAGTGTCGTTCCAAACCGAAGTGTAGAATTAAAAGCTCGTCAAGTAAGGGGTTGAAAGCAACATTATTACTGAAGTGTCGCTCCATACCGAAGTGTAGAATTAAAAGCTCGTCAAGTAAGGGGGTTGAAAGCAACATTATTACTGAAGTGTCGCTCCATACCGAAGTGTAGAATTAAAAGCTCGTCAAGTAAGGGTTGAAAAACATTATTACTGAAGTGTCGCTCCATTCCGAAGTGTAGAATTAAAAGCTCGTCAAGTAAGGGTTGAAAGCAACATTGGTTACTGAAGTGTCGTTCCATACTGAAGTGAAGTGTAGAATTAAAAGCTCGTCAAAGTAAGGTTGAAAAAACATTATTACTGAAGTGTCGCCCATACCGAAGTGTAGAATTAAAAGCTCGTCAAGTAAGGGTTGAAAGCAACATTATTACTGAAGTGTCGCTCCATACCGAAGTGTAGAATTAAAAGCTCGTCAAGTAGGGTTGAAAGCAACATTATTACTGAAGTGTCGTTCCATTCCGAAGTGTAGAATTAAAAAGCTCGTCAAGTAAGGGTTGAAAGCAACATTATTACTGAAGTGTCGCTCCATACCGAAGTGTAGAATTAAAAGCTCGTCAAGTAAGGGTTGAAAGCAACATTATTACTGAAGTGTCGATCCATACCGAAGTGTAGAATTAAAAGCTCGTCAAGTAAGGGTTGAAAGCAACATTATTACTGAAGTGTCGCTCCATACCGAAGTGTAGAATTAAAAGCTCGTCAAGTAAGGGTTGAAAGCAACATTATTACTGAAGTGTCGTTCCATACCGAAGTGTAGAATTAAAAGCTCGTCAAGTAAGGGTTGAAAGCAACATTATTACTGAAGTGTCGTTCCATACCGAAGTGTAGAATTAAAAGCTCGTCAAGTAAGGGTTGAAAGCAACATTATTACTGAAGTGTCGCTCCATACCGAAGTGTAGAATTAAAAGCTCGTCAAGTAAGGGTTGAAAGCAACATTATTACTGAAGTGTCGATCCATACCGAAGTGTAGAATTAAAAGCTCGTCAAGTAAGGGTTGAAAGCAACATTATTACTGAAGTGTCGCTCCATACCGAAGTGTAGAATTAAAAGCTCGTCAAGTAAGGGTTGAAAGAAACTGAAGTGTCGTACCATACCGAAGTGTAGAATTGAAGTGTCGTTTGAAAGCCATACCGAAGTGTCGTAGAATTAAAAAAGCTCGTCAAGTAAGGGTTGAAAGCAACATTATTACTGAAGTGTCGTTCCATACCGAAAAGTGTAGAATTAAAAGCTCGTCAAGTAAATTAAAAGCTGAAAGCAACATTATTACTGAAGTGTCGCTCCATACCGAAGTGTAGAATTAAAAGCTCATCAAGTAAGGGTTGAAAGCAACATTATTACTGAAGTGTCGCTCCATACCGAAGTGTAGAATTAAAAGCTCGTCAAGTAAGGGTTGAAAGCAACATTATTACTGAAGTGTCGATCCATACTGAAGTGTAGAATTAAAAGCTCGTCAAGTAAGGGTTGAAAGCAACATTATTACTGAAGTGTCGTTCCATACCGAAGTGTAGAATTAAAAGCTCGTCAAGTAAGGGTTGAAAGCAACATTATTACTGAAGTGTCGCTCCATACCGAAGTGTAGAATTAAAAGCTCGTCAAGTAAGGGTTGAAAGCAACATTATTACTGAAGTGTCGCCCATACCGAAGTGTAGAATTAAAAGCTCGTCAAGTAAGGGTTGAAAAGCAACATTACTGAAGTGTCGATCCATACCGAAGTGTAGAATTAAAAGCTCATCAAGAACGGTTGAAAGCAACATTATTAAAGTGTCGATCCATACCGAAGTGTAGAATTAAAAGCTCGTCAAGTAAGGGTTGAAAGCAACATTATTACTGAAGTGATCCATACTGAAGTCGTCAGAATTAAAAGCTCGTCAACCGAAGTGTAGAATTAAAAACTCGAGTAAGGGTTGAAAGCAACATTATTACTGAAGAAGTGTAGAATTAAAAGCTGTCGATCCATTACTGAAGTGTAGAATTAAAGAATTAAAAGCGTCAAGTAAGGGTTGAAAGCAACATTATTACTGAAGTGTCGATCCATACTGAAGTGTAGAATTAAAAGCTCGTCAAGTAAATTAAAAGCTCGGTTTGAAAGCAACATTATTACTGAAGTGTCGCTCCATACCGAACTGTAGAATTAAAAGCTCGTCAAGTAAGGGTTGAAAGCAACATTATTACTGAAGTGTCGATCCATACCGAAGTGTAGAATTAAAAGCTCGTCAAGTAAGGGTTGAAAGCAACATTATTACTGAAGTGTCGATCCATACCGAAGTGTAGAATTAAAAGCTCGTCAAGTAAGGGTTGAAAGCAACATTATTACTGAAGTGTCGCTCCATACCGAAGTGTAGAATTAAAAAGCTCGTCAAGTAAGGGTTGAAAGCAACATTATTACTGAAGTGTCGCTCCATACCGAAGTGTAGAATTAAAGCTCGTCAAGTAAGGGTTGAAAGCAACATTATTACTAGTGTCGCCCATACCGAAGTAGAATTAAAAGCTCGTCAAGTAAGGGTTGAAAGCAACATTATTACTGAAGTGTCGATCCATACCGAAGTGTAGAATTAAAAGCTCGTCAAGTAAGGGTTGAAAGCAACATTATTACTGAAGTGTCAACCATACCGAAGTGGTAAAAAAGCAGAAGTCTCCATACTGAAGTAAGGGTTAACGGTTGAAAAGCAACATTATTACTGAAGTGTCGATCCATACCGAAGTGTAGAATTAAAAGCTCGTCAAGTAAGGGTTGAAAGCAACATTATTACTGAAGTGTCGATCCATACTGAAGTGTAGAATTAAAAGCTCGTCAAGTGGGTTGAAAGCAACATTATTACTGAAGTGTCGATCCATACCGAAGTGTAGAATTAAAAGCATCAAGTAAGGGTTGAAAGCAACATTATTACTGAAGTGTCGCTCCATACCGAAGTGTAGAATTAAAAGCTCGTCAAGTAAGGGTTGAAAGCAACATTATTACTGAAGTGTCGCTCCATACCGAAGTGTAGAATTAAAAGCTCATCAAGTAAGGGTTGAAAGCAACATTATTACTGAAGTGTCGCTCCATACCGAAGTGTAGAATTAAAACTCGTCAAGTAAATTAAAAGCTCGGTTGAAAGCAACATTATTACTGAAGTGTCGTTTCCAACATTACCGTCGCTCCAACCGAAGTGTAGAATTAAAAGCTCGTCAAGTAAGGGTTGAAAGCAACATTATTACTGAAGTGTCGATCCATACCGAAGTGTAGAATTAAAAAGCTCGTCAAGTAAGGGTTGAAAGCAACATTATTACTGAAGTGTCGATCCATACTGAAGTGTAGAATTAAAAGCTCGTCATAAGGTTAGAAAGCAACATTATTACTGAAGTGTCGCTCCATACCGAAGTGTAGAATTAAAAAAAGCTCGTCAAGTAAGGGTTGAAAGCAACATTATTACTGAAGTGTCGCTCCATACCGAAGTGTAGAATTAAAAAGCTCGTCAAGTAAGGTTTGAAAGCAACATTATTACTGAAGGTCGCTCCATACTGAAAGAATTAAAACATTATTAACATTATTACTGAAGTGTCGATCCATACCGAAGTGTATAATTAAAAGCTCGTCAAGTAAGGGTTGAAAGCAACATTATTACTGAAGTGTCGCTCCATACTGAAGTGTAGAATTAAAAGCTCGTCAAGTAAGGGTTGAAAGCAACATTATTACTGAAGTGTCGATCCATACTGAAGTGTAGAATTAAAAGCTCATCAAGTAAGGGTTGAAAGCAACATTATTACTGAAGTGTCGATCCATACTGAAGTGTAGAATTAAAAGCTCGTCAAGTAACGGTTGAAAGCAACATTATTACTGAAGTGTCGCTCCATACCGAAGTGTAGAATTAAAAGCTCGTCAAGTAAGGGTTGAAAGCAACATTATTACTGAAGTGTCGATCCGTAAATGTAATCGAATTGGATGCATTGCGGCAAAAAAGCCATCATTAAGCAAAAACTAACGAATAAGACGAAAATACCGAAGAAAAGAACATTTGCCATAGAAAAATGAAACATGACCAAATGTGATGTATTGTAACAAAAGGAACGAAATCTTGTACTCCCAGGGATAGTATATGTAGTCATTCAAGATTGTAATGCAAGGTGTCGCCATAAAATCTATCCAGCACCAAGGGCGATACAGACCTGACACACAGTGGTACTGAAAATAAGTCATCCAAAATTAATTGTTTTTTTTTTATGCATTAAAATCTAAAATTGCGAAAAATAATTCTATATTTATGGACATTAATAGGCGTATATCAATATTTAGTTTAATCTCCATTGGAACAAACTCCAGCCACTCAGTCAGTCATGTGCCATGCGTGATACACGCTTAGGCCATCATATATCTTTCGATACATGACTGACGAGGCAGATTTTTTTCCTGTAGACCAGCTCTCATCCAAGGCTATAGATATAAAATAATAATAATAATAATAATAATATATATATATATATATATATGTGTTATAACCACTCTCCATGTAGAAAGTTCATTTTCTGACCCTGAGACCAGGATTCGAATTTCATCATAGTCGATTTGTCAGGAAGAAGATTTCCTGATGTTATCGTGCAGGAGGGGTTGATCCCATCGTGTGGCACCTTTGGAAAGTGCCTGAAAACCATACCATTGATAACTCAACCCATGCGAATGAGGGCTGTCGATATCTAGGCTAACAGGAAGTCACAAGACATTGTGGTCGAGGGTTTGAGCGTGCTGGCTTTGTTCAGATTGTTGATGACGCTAGATAACACGCTCTTTTCCAGAAACTGTAACTAAGGTCTGCTCAGCATAGTTACAGTATAAACCACAGGTGGGCTCTGTGGGTGTTGAATATACACAAATGCGCCTGAGCGTGCATCTGCAATAGGGATTGGATAGCCGCCCAATTAGACTGGTATTTTCGAATACGAGTTTCCATATATATATATATATATATATATATATATATATATATATATAAAGTGAACATTGAAATCAACACTCAGAGGCGACAGACTGTTTCATGCTAAACGCAGTCATCAGGCCTGATGATTGCGTTTAGCATCAAACTTCCGCCTCTCAGAGTTGACTGCAAGGGTCACTTTTATATTTACATACACTCTATCTCTGATATTGAGCACTTTGTCCCATAAGTATAGCATACCTTAAAAACTACATTTCTTCATATACATACATACATACATACATATATATATATATATATATATATATATATATATATATATATATATATATGTGATTTTATATTCTATCATTTTATATCATTAACTTTATTAATCTACTTTTTGTATGAATGATTCATTGCAACATTAATTGAACTGCACCATATATTTGATTTAAAAGAACTGATCCGACGTGCAAATTTTCGAGAAAACAACTGAGACATTACTCTATTTATTGGACAATTTAGTTCATGACACATTGTCTAATAAACTCATACAAAAAAAAAAAAAAATTCTTAAATTGCCATATTAGTAAAAAACGCACCCTCGTAAATTTAATAAAAATTCAACCTTAGCGTTGCGACTGCACGCTCCAATAGTTTTGATCTGTTAACAATAACACATTAAAAGAAAAAAACATTTCTATTCGCATTTGATTTTTTCATCTCAGATGCTACCTGGATTTTACCAAAAACAAAATAATTTTCATCCCTGAAGATGATTGAATGTACACTTGAAAGTACTTGCGTATTAAAAAAAGACCTTATACAGCTTATAATTTTTAAAAACAAGGATCATAACATTCATCGAGTGATTTGTAGGTTAATGCATCTTTAAAATTTTGTTAGCGAATGGATTTTCGCCATTTTATATCATTAACTTTACTAATCTACTTTTGTATGAATGATGATTCATTATATATATATATATATATATATATATATATATATATATATATATATATATATATAAAGTTGTATTCCTTCATCCCACGTCGAGTTAAGGTTGCTGTTTGGGCCAATGGGGGGCCATAAGAAATAATGTATTTTGACGTCTAATGTCTCCAAATAGAAAAATAAACTCATTTTGGACTACTTTACTTTTTCTTCAAACCAATAAAACCAATTATTTCTACTTAAGTGGATCATAACTTTGGTCTGCCTTATTTTCAGCATCACTCTGGATTCAGGTGCCTGTCTGTCCTCGTGCTGTATTCAGGTAAATAAAATAATTTTACTTATATTACTGTCATGAATTAACACGCGTCACCGCACACACGCACACACGCACACACACACACATATATATATATATATATATATATATATATATATATATATATATAGAGAGAGAGAGAGAGAGAGAGAGAGAGAGAGAGAGAGAGAGAGATTACTGCTGACAATGCAATACTCTCCAAGCCGATTGAGTTCTCTAAGTGACTGGTGTTTTTATGAAAAATATATACGCAAAAAACCTATTTTCCCTCTGCCGGGCGTCGATAGCCTAGGGGTTAGAATCTCCGGCTAATACCAAGTCGGTCGGGTTTCAGTTCCGATATGAATAGATATCAAGATAACCACTGACATTACATTTAAATTTTTGAAGCTCAAAGCTGACTGGAAAGCAAGAGGCTGGAAAAGAGATTTACATACAAGTGCAAGAGAAGAAATTGTTAGCATAGAACTCATGGTTACATCTAGCTATTTAAACTGTAAAATGGTGAGACTTAGCTGCCAATCTAGTACTGCCTTTACAGTGATAAAATCTAGGTGCCATAGGGAAGAGTTCATCAGAATAATTACCTTGGAAGTATTTCTAGAAAAGACACAGAGAAGCTACGTTACGGCGTTGGGAATGGGTCTGAAGTCAAGATTCCAGTAACATTCAACTTTTATTTTATCAAGAATCTCTAAATATATAGCAGGCGCACCGGACCAAATTTAGTAGCAATATTCAATGCATCGGCGAATCGTAGACTTATAAATGTCTTAGATAGTTTCTTGTGATAAAATCTGTCTATCACGTAACAGCGAACCAACCTTCTTAGCAGAAGACCTAGCAATTGATTCAATATAACATTTCCTCTTCATATCAGTGGGAAACGTTAGCCCGAAAAGGCACAATAGAGTCACACTTTTGGAATGTTTATTCCAATCGGAAAATCAAAAAGGAAATTAATTTCAATTACTGGATTAGATAATATGAATTATTATTATAAAATCAAAAACTTAATTTATGTATCGAGTAAATACGACCTTCTAATCTGGATAGAAAATAGTATTAGTTGTACATACATACAAGCAGAATAACTGTTCATTGGTGTCTCGGTTTGAAAACATATCTGATTCAGAAAGACCAGAGCTCGAACTGATACTACACTCTGATCCTATTTAGAAGAATATAACGGCTGTACATACAAACAAGTAGAATACGAGTGTAGGTATAAATATTAAGTAATTTTAAGATGAAATACGCAGTTGACACTGTGTCCGAGAAAAGGTTGTAAAGGAAAGCCAGAAGAAAGGACTAACTATAAATTATAAGAAGACTGTCTGTATTTCGTTAGTAAGAGGAAAACCCAAGATACAGGATAGGGATGTCAAAATCAGTCAAGTCGATAAGAAATGGGAGACAGAAACTCAAAGACACATCTTAATAAGGAAAAATTTTAATAGACAAGAAATATTTGTTTTTTTAAAAAAGTGCTGAATTAATATGTAATTACAATTCTCCTATATGTCAGTGAATGATGGGCACTTTCGTCACCAATAAAGATAAAACTTGAAGCAACACAAATGTGGTTCTACAGAAGGATGCTGAGAATACAATTCATGGATTGTGTGAACGGCGATGGAATGGCAACAAAAAAGTCAGAAAGAAAAGTTGAAATTTTGGGGATATAAAACGGTTGAACGGAGACTTGAAAGTATAATAAGACGACAAACATTGAACAAAATAGGAAGATGTGGAGAACCACTCACGCTTTCACTGGAAAGAGATACGGCATATAAAAGAAAACTTGTAAAGTTCTATTTGTTTCACTTAATGACATTTCTAGCGCATATAGTGAGGAAAGAGGGCTTGTAAAAATTAACACCCACAGGGCATATTCAAGGCAAGATGAACAGAAAAAAAAAGTAACGAATAATAACACGAGTTTGTGTTTGTAGAACAGGAGAGATAGCAAAACGACAAACATTGCTTAGAGCTACAAAGAACAGGAAGTTGTGGTTTGGTTGTTTTGTTTTCTTTTACGGCATATCAACCTCAATGGGTCATTTAATGCTGACAACTTTTTTTTCTGGTAATATTTTGGTTTTGTCAAAAATCTATTTCTGTTAATATATTTTTACTTAAAAATGTATAGCTGGTAATATTATTTTTTCAAAAACGTATAGCTGGTAATATTTTTTCAAAAACATATTGCTGGTAATAGTGTTTTTCAAAAACATATTACTGGTAATATTTTTTTTCTTCAAAAACTTATTTCTACAAATAATTTTTTACAAAGTATTTCTGGTATTAAAACCTATTTTTACACTTTTATAATGCCTTTTACCTCAGTTTCTGGGTTAACTATTTGCCCGTAGCTGGGACACTAACAGGTGCTACCACCCAGGTCAGAGTGGACCTGGAGACATCAGAAATTAAGAAGTGGTTCCACACTCCTCAAAGCCTCCTGATCAGAGGCCTTGCTGTTTATCATCTTACCCTGGACGCGAATGTAGTTTATCGTCATACCCAGGACGGCAGGAAGTTGTGGAGAGCCATAATCACTCACATCCCGACGGGATATAGCACATAGAAGAAGAATTACAACATATGAAAACTATTTTTACCTTTTACACCGAATTATGTAATATCAATTCTCCTGTATGGCAGTGAATGCAGGAAAACATTTTCTCGAATGAAAAATAGACGTGGCAGAAATATGGTTCTACAGAATAATGTTGAGAATACTAGGGATTGTACATGTGAGTAACGACAAAGTGTTAAGGAAAATTGAAATAAAAGTGTTTATGGGAATTCCAAATAGGTTGATGTGTGGGGGACATCCCATATATATAGTAGTAAAAGGGCGTCGACCTCTCTGCTGGACTTGTGGAGCCGCGGGTCACCTCTCCAACGTATGTCCTGGAAAGAGATCGGAACAGAAACACTAACCACAAAACACCAAGAAAAATGAAGGAGTTCAGACAGGTCCAAAATTCGTCAAAGGTCCAGGAGGATGGTCGGAAAATGTTAAAAAGGGGAACAAAAGTGGCAAACCCTACCCACCAGCCGGAATCAAAAGAAACAAAAAAGGGATCAACATGAAACAAAATGTTAAGGAGAAGAAGACCCCCAACTGAAGCAGAAGAGCCAGCAGAGACAACAACAGGAGGAACTACATGAGGAGCGAGAGGAGGACCTCCATAAAGAACATCAAAAGTACGAAGAGGCGGAAATGCAAGAGATGCAACCAACCTTGGGCCTCATCCTCACTTATGCTCTGAATTATAAAGAATTTAAATTCTTAGGGCACACATATCGTGAAAAGAAAGCTTAGAGAATGTAACATTGACGAGAGATATTGAAGGCAAGAGTGGTAGAGGTAAACATCGAGTAACCTTTTTTTTTTAATCATTTCACCCAAGCAAGGCAATAAAGCCACTATGACGCAAGGGATTACTGACTGAGAAAATATAAGAATAACTAGTATTAAGGAGAGAGAACAAGAAAAGAAAAAGAATTAAGAAGACAGAAGATAACAATTGGCATTGTATTTAAATTTTTGAACATCAAAATTGACTTGGAAGCAAGAAGACGGAAGAGAATTCTACAAGCAAGAAGTGCGATAGAAGAAACTGTTAACATAGAACTTACGGTTATATTTTTGGACTGTAACAGGTGAAACCTTGCCGCCGATCTAGTACTGCGCTTAAATTCATAAAGTCTAGGTACCAGAGCGGAGAGTAATATTTATTTTGAAAAATACAAAAATGTGGCACCAGGCCAAAAGTGGGGGGGGGGGTAGAGGAAGGACGGTTTTCAATCTGTCTTATCTTAAAATTAGCTAGCCACAATTACTGACCTAAACATTCCACAGTATTCTTTACACCAAAACAAAACATTCTTACTCAATAATAATTATCATCATCTTGCGGCCTCAGCCGAGATTGAACTCACCAATACTTTGATTGGTGTAGTTCATAATCTTGTCAAATAGCTGAATTCTTGATGCTTCGCTAGGGCTATCAAGGGTGTTTTTTATCGTGACACCATCACTAAATTGATAGCCAACCAAGGCTCAGAGAGACTCCATTCACCCTTCTCTAAGAGCAGGTTTGAATTCAGAGTTTTCCTTCTCCTAGACCAGTTGCCATCCAAGGCTATAGAACCCAGTCTGTCCTGCTATTTACCCATAACTGGAGGGAGAAGAAAGAGGATTCACACCTTTCCCAAGGTTGTTAGCACGTAAGTAAATGTAATGGATTCGTCTGGAAGGCACGGTGGAGTAATGGATAGCGGCTTGGATTGAGGATAATAATAATAGCTGGCCACTCGTATTCGGGGATAACCGTTTAATAGGGCGGTTAGTTAATCCCTATTGCAGACGCTCGCTCAGGCACATTTTGTGTTTGCTCAACACCCACAAAGCCCAACTGTGGTTTATACTGCAATTATGCGGAACAGACCTTAGTTACAGTTTCGGGGAGAGAGCGTGTTATCTAGTGTGAACAACAATTTGAATAAGGCTAGCTCGCTTAAGCCCTCGGCCACGATGACTTGTGACTTTGTTCTAGCACAGCCCTCAAGAGTTGTGGCTACCCAATTTCACTCACAAGGCTTGGGCCAGGCATTTCCAAAGGTGACACACGCTGGGATCGACCTCGATCCATTCCGATAACATCAGGAAGTCTCCTTCCTCGCAAATCGACCATGGTGAGATTAGAACACAGGTTCTAACTATTCGGCCGCACACCCATATGAAACATTCCATAACAAAACATACTTACTTAAATTTTTTTACTACAGACACAATAATGCATCAAAGTTTCTATAAAGTACTAACTAGTTCCTATATTTACAGTTTGTATTTGTAGCAGGGAATAAAAAATGACAACCATAGCGGAAAGTTCATAAGAAAAATTACCATGAAAGTATTTATAGAAAAGGCACAGGGAAGCTATATTACGACGTTTACTTACCTACCGATCTTGTGTATATGGCAGGCAGAACAGAGACTGAGAAGTATAATAAGACAAACATTGGTAAGAATTGCACCTAAAAGGAAGTTGTGGAGAACCATGATCGCCTGTGTTCTGAAGAAACACAGCACATAAAAGAAAGTTTGTAAAGTTCTATTTGCTGCATTTATAGTAGTAATTAACATTTCACCCTAAGTAAAGCGACAAACAATCCACTATGATGTGAAAGGTGTTACTGAGAGCGAAACAAACAGAAAGGACAATAAAAGAACAATTTTCAAGGCTATAGTTATGATGATTTGTGCTGAATTTAAATATTTGAAGATCATAGGAGCGCAAGAAGCCGGAAGAGAGTTACACAAGGGAGAAGTGCGATGGAAGAAAACATTAGCATAGAACCTACGGTTATATCTAGCAATTTAAACAGTGAAATTATGAAACCTAACTGCTACTCAAATAATACGTTTAAATTTGAAATGTCGAGCTACCAAAAAGGGACACTCATCAAAACAATTGCCATGAAAGTATTCATAGAAAAGGCAGAGGGAAACTACGTTACGGCGGTTGGAAATTGGCTGAGATGCCAAGTCAGGATCGATTATATCACAGCTTCTTTGGATTAGATCAAGAATCTATTTTTACCAAGAATCTGTTTTATATAACAAAAGCATCAGACCAGATGTGGTAGCAATAGATATGTTTATTTGCAATCATGTCTGTACCATGAGCTTTGGTTTATTTCTGTAATATATCCTGTTATTTCCGCGTTCAAATGTTTACACGATGCAATTAATGCAAACACGAAGTATTTTATGTAAAAATAGTTACAATGAAAAAAAATAAAATAAAAAAATAAGCAAGTCAAAATGATTGGTCACAATTCTTAACCCCAAGGGATGTTTTTCAGAGGAAACTTCTGATCTGGCTGGGTGCTCAATAAAATTTCGAGTCGTAGACGGTGATGCGAAACAATGTATGAGAAACTATTTTTGTGTATAAAGACGATCAGAGAAAAAAAATATTGGCTGATTTCAGAGCTTCGGGCATACATAGGATCGAACCAGTGGTTGATTGGTGTCTATCAGGCGGAAATTGGCAATCGTAGGCAACGATTTACGTTTTTATTGTCTTCTGGGGAAATGAATTTGCAAACATTACAAGATAATTAATCATGGCAGAAGTGACAAGCAAAAAAGAAGACGTAAACAGAATAAGAATAAATAAAGAATAAATGAGTATATATAAGTGATAGGAATGAAGAATAAAGGGTGTGTTGGATATGGAACGAAGAAAGAGAAATAGAAGAAAAGAATAAGTAAAAGAAAATGGCGAAGAAGAAAGAGAAGAGGAAAGATATGAAGAAGAAAATGATGAAGAAGAAAATGGAAAATAAAAAGAAAGCGAAGAAAGAAAAGAAAAACAAAATAGCGAAGAAGAAAGAGAAGAGGGAGAATATGAAGAAGAAGAAAACGGAAAATAAAAAGAAAACGAAGAAGAAAGAAAAGAAAAAATATGAAGAAAGAAGAAAACGAAAATGGCGAAGAAAAAAGAGAAGAGGAAGAATATGAAGAAGAAGAAGAAAAAGGAAAATAAAAAGAAAACGAAGAAGAAAGAAAAGAAAAAAATATGAAAAAGAAAAAGAAAAAGAAAATGGCGAAGAAGAAAGAGAAAAGGAAAGATATGAAGGAGAAAAAGAAGATGAAGAAGAAAATAGAAAATAAAAAGAAAGCGAAGAAAGAAAAGAAAAACAAAATAGCGAAGAAGAAAGAGAAGAGAAAGAATATGAAGAAGAAGAAGAAAAATGAAAATAAAAAGAAAACGAAGAAGAAAGAAAATAAAAAAGATATGAAGAAAGAAAAAGAAAAAGAAAATGGCGAAGAAGAAAGAGTAGAGGAAGGATTTGAGAAAGAAGAAGAAAAAAAGAAAATAGAAAATAAAAAGAAAGCTATGAAGAAAGAGAAAGAGAAAGAAAATGTCGTAGAAGAAATTAGAAACGAAGAATGGAAAATTAAAAGAAGGCAAACAAGAAAAAGCGGAAAAGATATGAAGAAAATAGAAACAAAAAAAATGAAGAAGAAGAAAATGAAGGAGAAAACAATCGATATTAAGAAAGAAAAGAATAAATAAATGAAATTCGGAAAAAGAGGAGAATATGAAAATAGAAAAAAAAGACAAAAATAAGAAAGAAGAAGAAAGAGAAGGAGAAAAGGAGGAGGAAAGATACGAAAAAAAAAAGAAAATGGAAAAAAAAAGCACAGAAGAAAGAGAAGAGGAAATATGGAAAAAGAAGGCGGCGAAAAATGGGAAAGAGGAAGAAAGTGGAAAAAAATGAAAAAAAGGAACGAAATGAAAAGAAGAAGAAAATGGAAAAGAATAAGTGAAGAAAAAAGAGGAAGGAAAGATGAAAAAGAAAATGAAAAAGAGAATGATAGAAAATAAAGAAGAGTAAGTTTAAGGATATGAAGAAATAAAAGAAAAAGCAAAGAAAGAGAAACATAGCGATAGTAAGAAAGAAAATAATAAAAAGAAACTAGAAGCAAGAAGATTGCAAAGAAAGAAGAAAAGAAGAATATGAAGAAAGAATGAGAAAGAAGATGAAAGAGAAGAAGAAAAATAAGAAAAAGGATAAAAATAAGAAGAAATCAAAGAAGGAAAAAAAAGGAAATATATAAATAAACGAGAAAACGGAAAGGAAGAAAATGAGAAAAAAAGAAGAGGAACGAAATAAAGAAAAAAGAAATGGAAAAGAAGAAAGCAAAGAGATGTATAAAGAAGAAAGAATAGAATAAAAAAAAATGGAAAAGAGAAAGAAAGAAAGCGAGGAAATAAGAGAAAAGGAAGAAAGTAAAGAAGAAAACATGGAGAAAAGAAAACGAAGCGGACAGAGAGGGATATGAAGAAACAGAAGAAGAAAAAGATATTGGAAAGACGGAAGAAAGAACGAAATGAAGAAGAAGAAGAAGAAGAAGAAGAAGAAAGAAGAAGAAGAAAAGAGAAGTAGTTGAAGAATAGGTGAAAAAAAGAAAATGGAAGAAAGAACTGGATTATAAAAGAAATGAATCAACTGTCAGAAACTAAACGGAAAAATAAAAAGGAAGAAACGAAAATTAAAAACGGAAAGAAAAAGAAGGAAGAAAAAAGATTCGATGAAGAAAAAAAAATATAAAAGGAGAAAAAGAGACGAAGAAATAAATAAAATGGCCTGAATAAAATGATATATAATAAAATGAAAAATAGAAACAAAAAACGGGAAATAAAAAAAAGAAATAAAATTTAATTAACTGCATTGAAGCCGACATATATTAGCCGTGTGCAAAAGTTTAGTAAAACCTGATTTTCAATGTGAGATTCAGTTGGTTCTCAAAAAAAAATTCAAATTTCTTGTAATTTTGAAGAGGATTTAATATTAAATCGACAAAATGAATGCCTTTTATAACTTTTGTAGTATTTGTCATAATTCCAAGGTTTTTTCTTTAACTATAAACAAAAATATATAAAAAAAAAAAACAAGGCAAAGATGTCTAGAACCATCTATTTCCCACCCATATTCCCCTTTGGACAGTTTTTTCAGTTAATTTGATCCAGATGTACGACAGCTTCTACACAGACTAGAAAAATATAATAAAAAGTTCCATTTTCATTCGACGCATTTATCTGTATCGACTCCACTACAACCACGGTAGATCCCTTGTCTCTCTATATCTATATAACTCTCTCCTCTATTATAGGCCAATACTTCCTCTCTCTCCTTTTATTCTTTCCTTTTTCTTTTTTCCTTCCTTTGCCTTTCAAATTTCCTGTGAAGAAACGTGAGAATTTATCCATTTTAGTAAATGTATTTGCATTGATAATTCCAGGGAAAAACTACTTTTCCATGGACGAAATGATCATCTGTATGAGGTAAATTGTTTGGATCTCATTAATTATAATTCACTTATATGCTCTATAATAAAAATATATTCAGCTCTCTTTTGTGGATCAGTTATAATATTTTGTTTGGGATCTACTTGGATTACTTACCTACGGATTTTTTTTACCTAGTGTATATATATATATATATATATATATATATATATATATATATATATAAAGTGAATATTGAAGTCAACACTTGGGGCGACAGTCTGCTTCATGCTAGACGCAATCGTCGTGGCCTGATGATTGCATCTAGCATGAGACAGACTGTCGCCTCTAAGTGTTTACTTCAAAGTTCACTTTTATATTTACACACGCTCTATCTATGATATTGAGCACTTTATACCATAAATATAGCACATCTTAAGACTATATTTCTTCATATATATATATATATATATATATATATATATATATAAGTAATTTATCGAGTCTAGAAGAAACCTCAACAGAATGCAGAAAGCACTGGGTGGCCGTTTCGTCCTATATTTTGGGCTCATCACCAGTGCGCATCCACGACCGAGAATTGAAATCCGGACAGTTACATTGACAGGCAAACGTCATACCAACTGTGCTAACAGGCCCTGGATGGAGCGGCTTGGTGATGGTAGTCGTGGCTCTCGGAGGCACAGTCCTATGGGTAAAGGAACTTGGATGATTTCCACCACGGAATGTGTGAACGAGCGGCGCAATATCGAGTCTAGTTCGCTCTCTCTTCGTCACCGAGGCCCGTTAGTACAGTTGGTATGACGTTTGCCTGTCAATGTAACTATCCGGGTTTCAATTTTCGGTAGTGGATGCGCACTGCTTATGAGTCCCAAATATAGGACAAAACGGCCGTTCAGTGCTTTCTGCATTTTGTTGAAGTTTCTTCAAGACTCGATGAATTACTTAATTATCTCAAATCCCCCTTAATTTCTATCATATTTTTATTTATTTATTTATATATATATATATATATATATATATATATATATATATATATATATATATATATAAGATGATTTAACGTTTACATAGCTTAAAATGATCCATAAAAATTAAAAATCTTTCGATGTAATAATTTACAATAAATATATTATCGCTTAAAGATTATTTTTAGTGGATACTCGTATTATTTCGGCAGACGCCCTGTTTATTTATTAAACGATGGTTTTATTTATTGTGCCCGACTGATCGTAACATTTGAGAAATCTTATTAGAGAAAAATAATCTCCCTATGACAGGATTCGAACCTGCATTTCCCTATGTGAAATCCCTCATTAGATCTGACGTGCTTTGACATCTCGGCTATAGAGTGCATCGATGACCCAGCAAAATTGAAAAGTGGCCTTAAACACAGATGTTTTTCTGACTCTTCAAATTCCTTTCGAACGGAAGTTGGCCAAGCGTAGCAGGTGGGGGGGTCGTATTCATTCGTACGTGCAAATTAGGAGTAGGGGTTTCAGTGGGAATTTCGATTCATAAACAGTCTCCAGTAGTATAAAAACTTTTAGGGTAATGCGATCCTTCTTCTAGACTGGTTGCCAGCCAAGGATATAGGATCCAGTTTGTCCTGCTATTTTACTCATAGCTGGTGGTGGAATGGATTCATACCTTTCTTAAGGATATTAGCTCGTAATTAAAAGTAATGAATCCGACTTCAATTCGCACTCGGCCCGCAGATTTCCCAATCAGAGCCGCTAACAATTACTCCACCGAGCCTTCACTGCGTGCTCGTGCATGTGCTTCTAACACACCACCCCAATTTTTTTTTTAAGATTGAGAAAATTAAAAGAAATACAGCTATGATATAAAAGCTTTCAAACTTGACAACTGTTAATTTCCCTCTCCAAGTTCTCCACTGCCTTAACCGGGTATTGAACTCACACTCTTTGGGTCCTGTCATTGGATCTAACTAACGCCTTTATTCACTGTGCCATGTGTCCTTGAGGACATCTGTCTATAATGTTAATTTACAAAAAGTATTCCCTTAAAAAACTTCTCTATTTTTTATTAGTGGATCTGTCTGTTTAAGTATTAGCAAGTTGGTCTAGCGGTTAAGAGGATGGCGATTAATGACCCAATATCCAGCACCATATAAAAGTATGTTTGTCAAGTTAATATTCGGAGAAAGCTTTACAGTTTCGCAAACAGATCAGTAAGACAGAGGAATACTAAAGAAGCTTGAAAGGTTTCATGAAATAAAACCTTTACTATTTTTGACACTGGTAGGCAACCATCACGGGTAAGACGATAAACTACATCCGACAACAAGGCAAGTTCAAGAGGTTTTGAGGAGCATGGAACCACCTCTTAATTGCTGATGTTCCTATGTCCACGCTGACCCCGGGTGGTAGCACTTGTTAGGGTCCCAACTATGGGAAAATATTTAACACCTAAACTGAGGTCAAACACTATGAAAGTGTAAAAATAAGTTTTAATACCAGCAATAAATTTTTCGAGGAAAAATTATTACCAGCAATACATTAGTACCAGCAATACATTTTTGAAGAAAATAAATATTACCAGCAATACATTTTTGAGGAAAAATATTACCAGCAATACATTTTTGTAAATAATTATTACTAGCAATACATTTTTGAAGAAAAAAATACTTCCAGCAATACATTTTTGGACAAAATATTACCAGCAATAAAAAAAACTTTTTGGCATTAAATAACCCATTGAGGTTGGTATGCTGTAAACCAAACCAAACCGGGAGGCAATACAGGCCGCTGATTGGAAAATATAGGAACAGACAGTCACTGTTTGTGAGTTAAATTGTAGAACTAGTGTTGAGAAGTCCAGAGACGCCGTTCCCGGGTAGAAATTCGACTACATGCTATTTATCAAACTCACCATGGGAAGGATATACTTATCTTGTATTGGCATGACCGGTTATCAAGAAACTTTTATCATACAGCCGAGTTTGTCCAGGAAGTGTATGTGTGCGTGTGCGTGTGCGCACGTGTATATATGTGCGTGTCAGATCTGAAACTTAAATGTGATAGGTCTTGAAGGTACTTTATTATTACAAAAATATATCAACTCATAATAAAAATTGAAAGCTTTGTCAGTTTGAGGCTTGGAACTTATTATAAGCCTACGTGTAGGTCGATTCATGTTTAACTGCAATTCGTATAAGTTGACTTCATATATACAGGCAGACCCCATATCGTATCCATGTATTAGCTGAGATTTTATATTTTGGTGAACAGGTCGATCTCATCTAATTCGACTCCTATGTTAGGAAGAGTTCGTTATATGTCTTATTCATGTATAGGTCAGCACAAAACTTTTTTTATGTATAGATTGACCCTAAAATTATTTTAGGTAGGTTTTATTTATAGGTCGATGTCCATCTTATTCCTCTAGGTCGACTCCCATCTTACTGATGTATAGGTCGCACTCTCTTTATAATTTATATATAAAGTCTCCTCGACCTATTTATCTTATGTAGAGGTCAAAGTTCTATGTTATTCGTGTACAGGGTGACAACATTCCATTTATGTGTTAGTCAACCCCTCACCTATTTACGTATAACTCGACACCTATCTTATGTATAGTTTCACTCACATCCTTTATTTATTAAACTATTGTCCAATCAATGAATAGCCAAAGAGCCACTCAATATAGAGCCTTGCAGAATAAGGTTAGTGTAAGGCAATGATTCCCAACTTTGGGCGCATGCCCAAACGGTGGGGCATGGTGGGGCATACGTAGGATGTGCACCAATGAATTGTTTTCTAGTGAGTCTGAGTGAGATTGTTAATGTTAATGCGTGTTAATACATAAGATGCATATACAGTAAGCATACATAAAAATATTTTGTGTGTATGCACGTATATGTGTAATTGGCATACAGGGTATTTCCCGTCTCCCTACACTCTCGTGTCTCGGTCAACAAATGAGAGGGCGTGATGCTGGAAGAGCCCATGTTTTGTTGGACAATCAGCGCATGTGAGCATTTACTTTACTTCCTTCACGTGAATTGCAGTAATATTGTGAATATGTAAGAATTATATATTACAGGGGGGGGTCACCAAGAATTTTAAAAATACCAAAAAGGGGCGTGGCCTAAAATCGGTTGGGAACCACTGATGTAAAGAATTAAAAGGAAGAAGTGAATATTATGGAGATATGTAGGATAGATAACGGTTTCCCTAAGACTTGACGAGGTTAAGATCGTAACGTCTGAGGAAGCATCCTCTTAGGAGTCTTTTTTTCCTGCTACGTTGTTATCCTCATTGCTATATTCACAACCTTTCAGCTGCTGTACGCTCTGGCCATCTTCAGGTGATTGGAATTTCGAACCGATCACTTTATTTTGTCTATCGGGGTAGATTGTTCAAGTTCCACTGTCGCCAAACGGTAGATATTGGAACTAACATTGGAAAACGCCCATTTTGAGCTCTTAAAGACCGCTAAATAAGACGACAGCATAGAATCACAGATGTTTTCATATTTAGTTCTCTAGGATTTATGAGGATTATATTAATATTTACTGTAAATGTACGTATTTTAATATGATTTTATATACTTTTATTCTTATTTGTTGTACACAACATGATTTTATGTGCTTTTAACGCTTTTCAATGATATTACGACTCTGGTGGACAGAGGTAAACTGAAATAAAATGACTTAAACCTGATTTTGACTTTTCTGTATTTTTTTTTGACAAACGACGTATAATCGAAAACAACTCGAAACAACGTAACCTGAGGCATGCCTGTATAAGTCGACACTTAACACCCGGAAATGCAAAAATGCCTGTAGTCCAGAGTATTATGATAAACTACGTCCGGCAGCAAGTCCTCTGATCGGGAGGTATTAAGGAACCTCTTAATTTCTATTGTTCCCTGGCATAGGGTAGTAGCACCTGGCAGGGTCCTAGCTATGGGCAAATAGTGAACTCGACATTAAATAACTCATAGAGGTTGATATGCCGCTAAACAAAATCAACCAACAAAAAGCTACAATAGTGTGGCTCTTGGCGAGGATCGAACTCGCTACATTAGCGCATTGATTATCTAACTGAATAACAGTCTACGGTTGGTGCCCAATCAAGTTTAGCTGAAATAACGGAATTGTTTACAATGTCAATCACCATCATTAAACTTTTGAATCCTGTTTCTTTATTGTCTTTTCTCCTCAATAACGTATCCTCAGCTTCTTTCACTCCCAGTAGCTCTCCCTTGCGTTTTAGTAGCTTTATTGTGAAAGGATTAAAAAAATAAAAAAAACCCGTTAACCAATCTAACCTAGCCTAACCTAATTTAACTAAAATGTTGTTGTTTTTTTTTAACTGGAATACGGAACATTTGTGTTGCAACAGCCATTAAGCAAGTTAGCTAATATTTACTCGTGTCGTCTGACAAAGAAATACTAGCTTGGGTAGCAAGGCCGCAGATCGGGAGGTTTTGAAAGGTGTGGAACCATCTCTTCATTGCTGTTGTTCAATGACCCAGGGTGGTAGCACCTCTCAGGGTCCCAGCTATGGGCAAAATAGTCAACTTACAAACAAAAACAAGACTATGAAATTATAAAAATACCAACAACAAATTTTCATATAAAAAATCTAACAAATTACCAACAATACCCATTTATAGCGAAATTACCAACACACCATTTGATCTGTAGTTGAAGCCCTAAGATTGTGTTCAAAATATTCAGATTTCAATATTAAATAGCCCAGTGAGATTGATATATCGCTAAAAAGTCGACCGAATCGACCAGAAGATCTCGGTGTATATTATGCTCACTCTATGAGATGCCAAAATAAACTTTACACTACGTGTCAAACTAGAGCACTAGACGAATGATCTGGAAGGTATCATCATAACTACTAGACACAGGTTCTTGCCTCATGGGATGTCAGTAGCAGTCATCGACGCGTAAACAGGTGACCGACATAGGTTAGGCATATGTGGGATAACGAAAGATATATGACCCGCTAGTGTATTGATTTTCTAAGCGTGCCTTAGATGTGGCACATGGCTGAAAGTATAGGGCACCCAGTGAGGATCAAACTCACTATTCAGTCGTAACTGTTTTAGCAAGACCAGCTTGCTAACAATTACACCACACTGAGGCGCCCATAAGCACTCTATTGATTTTCTAAGAGTGGCTTAGCTGTGGCACATGGCTGATTTTTCAATTTGTTTTTTGAGAAAATCAACATTGCACTCAGTGTAAAAGTTGGGGTTAGAAGTACTGGCATCAAAAATTAGATTATTTATTTCAATTTTTGAGTATTTATTTCAATTTTTGAGTATTTACTTTTAAATTTCATCTGAAAAAAAAATATACAGCAATATTTAATTTCCACACTTTCTTGCTTAGAAACTGACTTCAAGAATAAATTCACATAAAGTTGATATTTTTAGTATTAGATACATTGAATGGAAAATAGATTCAAATCTGAATTCTAATTATGAATCACTATTAACAAAATATGCAATTTATACTGTAAAAAACGTGTCAAATATTACAAAAATGCTACTCAACGAATAAGATTTGATAGATAATTTGTTAGATCATAATTAATAAAAACAAAAAAAGTAGATAAAAGTGTATATAACACCATAATACTGCTGAGCCCAAATGATACGACAAACTGTTTTAAATTTGCATTGTTTATTGAAAATCGCACTAAAACTACTGCACTGTATAAGATATTACATTATAATATAGATAAATTGTTTAGTATTATTTCCCTTTAAATTAAATGAAGATCCTATTTGATGGCACAATAATTTAGTAATAATGTGCGCGTGCCGTACACTTTGTCCATATAGAGTTTGTAAAGCTTCGGTAAATTATAAATTAAATAAATTATAAATTATAAACCTTATAAAGTCGTGCTATAAAGCTTTCACTGATCACCGGAATAAAATTCCAAATCTATAATTTTGATCCTTAAACTTAAAATTTAAACTCGTTTCCACATGAAACCAGTTGGAAAAATTATTTTGTCATTATTTATTATATCAACCCCTAAAAAATAATTTGGTCATTATTTATCATGTCAACCCACCAAAATTTTTTGGTCATTATTTATCATGTCACCCCCCCCAATTATTTGGTCATTATTTATCTAATCAACCCCCTCAAATTATTTGGTCATTATTTATCATGTCAACCCCACCCCAATTATTTGGTCATTATTTATCATGTCAACCCCTCAAAATTGTTTGGTCATTATTTATCATGTGAAACCTCAACTTACAAATTGAGTGCAATAGCACAATTCCAAAATCAACATGCACTACTGGTGAATGCTTAAAAACAGCCTGTTGGTGACATTGCAAAGAGAAAAGAAAAAAAAAATTTCCCAAAACAAAATACTTTTGTATTTTCTTTTCAAAGCAGCTGGAAATGTTTAAAGGGGACAGTTGGCTTAAAATTAGGCACCTTCTCTGAATTTTCGATGCGTAAGTTTTAAAATGAATTTAAAAAAAAATTAAAAAAAACATTCTTAGAGCTTTCATTTTAGGTTTAATTGGGAGTTAAACGATTAAATTTAGTATTCCCCGTAAGCAAAATACTCTGGTGTAATTCAAATACAAGTTATATTGATTGGAATCTCATCTTTTTGGTCGCTTTCACAAAATCGGCAGCAAGGATTTGAAAAAGAATATTTTATGTCTTATTATTTATCATGTTAACCCGAAACTATCAAATTGTTTACAATAGCACTGTCGCAAAATCGATCTGCCCTACTCTACAGGCGAGGGAGAAGATCAGAAAGTCTCTATAGCAAAGATAATGGCGAATTACCTCGTCAAATCAAGCGACAGCGTGTTGCGTATATCCTACGACGGAAACCGTGGCGAAAAAGAAAGTTACCTGCCGAAAAAATGAGCACGTATTCTGTATTTATATGCTGAAGACGGAATATTAAAATTAAAAACAAATCCGTCGCAGGAGTCTCCATAAAAGTATTCTGATATACTAATATTGTGCGTCCTCTCCCAGTTGTCGACGAATGAAAAAAAATACTCGGCCTATAAATGCAGTTGGTGTTCTCGAATCTGGGGGAAAAATAAAATAACTAAATAACTATTATTTACATTATTCAGACTATTGTCCTCATCTTTGTGGCCATATTTATTACAACGTTTCGGCCGTTGTACGTTCTGGCCTTCTTCATGTGGTTGGAATGTCGAACGGAACCCTTTATTTCGCTCACTGGGGTAGACTCTTCTAGTTCCACGTGCAAGGTTTAATGGATGTCAGTTATCAGTTATCTCCTGTTAATTTCCCTCTCCAAGTTCTCCACTGCCTTAACCGGGTATTGAACTCACACTCTTTGGGTCCTGTCACTGGATCTAACTAACGCTTTTATCCACTGTGCCATGCGTCCAGTGAAATATAGACAGAAACATGACACAGAGAAATATAGACAGAAACTAAATAATATATCGAAAGTAAATAAAAATATTTATATTATTTGAACTGTTACCCTCATTGCTATATTCACAACGTTTCGGGTGCTGTACGCTCTGGTCTTCTTCACGTGATTGGAATTTCGAACCGATCACTTTATTTTGTCTACCGGGGTAGATTGTTCAAGTTCCACTATCGCCAAACGGTAGATATTGGAACTAACATTGGAAAACGCCCATCTTGAGCCCTTAAAAACCGCTAAATAAGTCGACAACATAGAGTCACAGATGTTTTCATATTTAGTTCTCTAGGATTTATGAGGATTATATTAATATTTACTGTAAATGTACGGCATAGAGAAATATAGACAGAAACTAAATAACTAAATAATTCGTGTATTTTGCCACCGCGGCCGTCGTAGGTGAGTGAGTTATTTTTTCTGACTAGTTACGTGTATTGGTATTCGTGACATTTGACCTGCGAATCAAGATTTCGACATTTCTTTCTGGCCCTGATTTGTTCCCTTTGTTGTGGAAGTAATCTGCGACAAATATTTTCCTTTGCAATCCAAGAACTCTTATAAGCTATTTCGACATTTCGACGGACAGGACATTTGACATCAAGTTGATACCCGAGTTTGATGGTTCAGTGACCGGACAAGCAGTTACTGAATCGATTGAAAAAGCAGAACTTGTTTGTGACCTGTGTGAAATTAAGAAGGTTGAACGTTTTCTTCCACTGAGGTTGACGGGCGGAGAATTTGCTGTTTAACAGCAGTTAAGTTCAGAGCAAAAAGCAGATGTCGAACAGATAAAACAAACCTTCTTAGCTTATGAGCAGTTCGTGGAATGTCGACTGCGTCTGGAAGAGTCTACAGGCCGAGGGAAAAGATCAGAAAGTCTTTCATCTTCTCTCGAGAATCGACCAGTATTCAAAGAAAGTTCCAAGGCTTATGCCGATATCGATTGGCCAAGACTAGAACCGAAGGAACACTACTTTGTACAAGAGAAATTTCCTCTCCTTTTCTTATTACAACGAGAAATGTACAGAAATCATATCAATTTACAGTTAGGTTGCAACCGTAAGTTCTATGTTAACAGTTTCTTTCATCGCACTTCTCGTCTGTGGAACTGCCTTCTGGCTCCATGCGTTCGAGCCAACTTTAATCTTCAAAAATTTAAATTCAATGTCAATCCACGTGCCATGTTAATGGATGTCAGCTGTTAGATATCTCCTGTTAATTCCCCTCTCCAAGTTCTCCACTGTCTTAACCGGGTATTGAACTCACACTGTTTGGGTACTTTATCCATTGTGCCATGTGACCTTGAGGACATATGTGTATGAATTTTTGGGTATCAAGGACGCATATATGGCAGCAATACTCCATGCAAGGGCAAATCGTTGATTTGAACACTATTTACCTTATTCGGACAATTGTCCTCATCTTTGTCGCCATATTTATTACAACGTTTCGGCCGTTGTACGTTCCGGCCTTCTTCATGGGGTTGGAATGTCGAACTGAACCCTTTATCAGTTATCCTCAAGGACACATGGCACAGTGGATAAAGGCGTTAGTTAGATCCAGTGACAGGACCCAGAGTGTGAGTTCAATACCTGGTTAAGGCAGTGGAGAACTTAGAGAGTGGAATTCATAAGAGATAACTGACAACTGACATCCATTAACATGCCCAGTGAGCGAAATAAAGGGTTCAGTTCGACATTTCAACCACCTGAAGAAGGCCGGAGCGTACAACGGCCGAACACTGTAATATATATGGCGACAAAGATGAGGAATAGTCCAAATAATGTAAATGGTGTACATAATACCTCATCTCAGAAATATAGACAGATACTTCAATGTCAGTCGTTTTCTACTGTCATTCTGATTACTTTTCTTTTTTTCTCGCAATTTATTAATGTTTCTGTTTTTTTTTTATTCTTCCATAACCAGTAACTTCTTGGGTGTTAGTGGCTTTACTGCCTTGCTTGAGGTGAACTCGATAAAAAAATTCTCTGGTGATATGATTACGCCTGCGTTTTGAAGTGTTAATAGAATGAAATGTTTTCAAACTCCTGCAGCTGATACTTGCTGAGAGCCACCAGAGATTTCTGTTGTCTTTTCCCCCGCCAATAACTTCAGACGCATAATTTCTATGATTGAGTTTAACTGGTTTAAAGAGAATCCACGTCGTTGGTTGCCAGCTGGAAAAGTAGCCAAGAAACTGCAAGTGGTTGCAAGTAAGAAGACAATAAGAATATTAGGCCAGGAATGAAAGAGAAGTCGAAATTAACTTTTGTATTACTGGGTAGATTAAGTTTATAGACAAATAATTTAAAGTAGGTTACCTTAATTAATTTGATGACATTTTAAAAGTTCATGGGTTATTTAATGTCGAACAGGACAAAAATCACAATTAATTAAACGAGAGGTGGATATAGATTCTGTTCATAATTTATTCTGGTCTGATTTATACCTTAGCAGGAAAGTAGCCACTGGTAAGGTGGGTCATTTTTGTGAAATGAATTTTATTATAAGGGATAGATTCGGAGTTTTCTAAGACTTGTCAATAGCACAAACTCGCATTTTGACAAATATATATATATATAAATATATATATATAAATAAATAAATAAATATATACATATATGTATGTATATATATATATGTATGTATATATATGTATGTATATATATATGTGTATGTATATATATGTATATATATGTATAGATATGTATATATATATGTACATGTATATGTATATATATATATATATATTTATGTATATATATATATATATATATATATATATTTATATATATATATATATATATATATATATATATTATGAAATGAAATTATTTTAAGACATTTTTATGTTTATACATTCTTTTATAGATACAAGTATTTAAGTAAATGCTCTGTTTTATAATAAACAGTATTAAATAACATTTACCGGCCTGAAAATTTCTCGGACGTTCAGGCCGCTAAATGTTATTTAATACTGTATATTATAAAACAGAGCATTTGTTAAATAGTTGTATCTATAAAAAAATGTATAAACATAAAAATGTATTTATATATATATATATATATATATATATATATATATATATGATAATAAGAAACCGGAGACTTTAATTATCCATTTCGCTTATAATTTTTTTATTTCGTGGACACCGTGATGTTCATCTCATCAGAATGAAAACCTTCTCCGAAAATGAAGAAAGTATACCGGACGGGCACTTTAGATTGGTAGTGAGGAGGGAAAGTGTGAGAGTGGATTTGAGTAAAGATAGGGCTAAGAGATTAGTGGTTGGTAGTAGTCGGTTTCCTCATATAAGAACTTACTCTACACATTTTAGATTTTAATATTGGTTTGTGTGTTACTTTGTCCGATACCATTTCCTGGCCGGATACCATTTTATGCCGGATAAATCAGGTCGATTCAAATTAATTTAATTAAAGAGATCCTAATCTATATAAAATTCGGTATTAATATGGTAAAACTTAAGCATTTCTTTTTAGGCCGAACTCTAATAGTCAGTGGAGACATTGAGTTGAGGGGAATGCAAGGAGGTGGGAAATATAGAAAGAGTGGAAGGCTTGGGGAAGAAGATGGTGGGTACTATGACTGTCTTGCCGAGGTACACCTTACCCATGTTTTCAAACTAACACATTTTATAGCATTTCCATAATCCATAACTTTTTCCTTAAGTTTGGTATTTGGTTTTGAAAGTCTACATTTGATAAGACACCAGAAATGTTGAAACAATATGGTTATTTTTGTAGTGATTTTATAACATATTTATATAATAATTTTCAAATAAATAATTATATATATATATATATATATGGTTTATATTGTAATATGCATATAATCATATTAACATTATATATATGTGATAAATAATATAGTTTTAAGTTATGCTATATTTATGGGTAAAAGGCTCACTATCAGAGATAGAGCGTATGTAAATATAAAAAAAATGGACATTGACATCAATACAACACGGCGACAGTCAGTTTCAGTCTTCCAAGCAATATTCGGGCCATGTGTATTGTGTTCTGGCTCGATTGTTTATATAGCAGTGGTGCATTATAAGTAATTAAGTCTGTTCTATTATCCTAACGGCTACTGGGAGGGCGGGTAACGGTTAAGTTTCAAATTATTATTGAGGCTACTGAGTAGAAATAATTGCGAACACGAATACGGTTTTTTTTAAAAACATACTCATTATTTATTACTGGTTCTGCCAGATTATGCACTCCCTCCCCTGAACTGTAACTAAGGTCAACTTGGCATAGATAGAGTACAAACTCCATGAGGTGTTTGTATGAAGTAGCACAAATGTACCTGAGCAGGTGTCAGCAAAAGGAATTGGCTAGCCGCACTGATATATATATATATAAAGATATATATATATATTCGTTCGGCATCCGTCCGTCTCGGGAGACGATGGAGTAGCGCATACCGATGTCTGGCGACGTCGCTGGAGTGTCCTCTCCAGTGCGCTACGAGCCTGGGCATAATGTATGGAAAACTAGGGCCTGCCCTAGTTCCCCCTCTCGGTCTTGCTAGCAGAGTCCAAAGGAGAGGATGAATCAATACAGTTTGGTACAAAGTGCCGTCCACCCGCCTTAGGGGCTCCACTCCGGATTTGTGTAGGGTTTACTCATTGGCCTTTCCTTTTCCCGAAGATTTCCACAAGACAGTGGAGCTATTTAACCCATAGCTGGGGTTTGGTTCATGGGCAACAGGGCATGTCCACACACCGGTGAGCCTGCATGTTAAGGGGGCCAAACTCCTCCCCCTTCCCCTGTAGTTTAGCTCGAGTCCACAAGGTGCTCGGTTGCCATGTGTCGCTACGAGGAGGCACTACATAGGGCATGCAGATGGAGAGGCTATATACTGGCAGGGGAAGACTTACGCACTCAGCTCCCCTTTCGCATTGCTGCTAGCCAGCGGTGGTAAGTTTATATATATATATATATATATATATATATATATATATATATATATATATATATATATATCATTTCAATCAAACTATCGCATATGTCAGGGGTGGCCAAGCTCGCGAGCCACATGCGGCTCTTTTTGACCTTTAATATGCAGCTCATTGAAATCGTGGCTTTTTTCATTAAAATAAAATATATATATATATATATATATATATATATATATATATATATATATATATATATGAATAAAAACAGAGCACTTTAACATTCCATGAAAAAATTATTTCACCACAGTCCTTTTAAAGGGCTCTGGATCATCAGACTTTACTTCCAAAGGTTGAAATGAAAAAAAAAATGGAACCTTAAAGTGGTCTGTTTTTATTCAAACATATTTGCTCTGAATTTACATAAACTATATATATATATGTGTGTGTGTGTGTGTAAAAGTTAAATAAGAAAAATGTCAAGCGATTATTAATTATTTACTTAGTATGAATTGAGACGCCACTGGATTAAGACGTAAGTTTAATGTTAATGTGTATGTAACAAAAACATTTAATTTTTTGTTCATATTTTGCGGCGAATCTCAGACGGAGAGACAGAAGAAAATCAGCACATGACTCTTGTATTTATGGATGGCAGAACAGGATAGTCAAAAGCCAAAAATTACTATGAGCTATAAAGGACAGGAAATTGTGGATAACCATGATTGCCAACGTCCTGAATGTAGAAGAAGAAGAAAAAGAAGAAGCTCCGTAAATAACTAAATTGCTTATGTATTGTTTTTTTTTTGTCGAATTTGCCGTGGCTGGAGTAACGATACAAATGTAAAGCTGTTCTGATCTAATTACATTTTCTCTCATGTTTTTGCCGAAAAAAGCGATGTCATTTATTAACAGCGGAATTCGATTTTCTCGTAACGTTTTGTTTCTATCCAAGAAATTATTATTCGATCTAATGATTCTGCAGACGGGCAACGGCGACCTAACTCCGAAACTCTTCCATTATTTTGATGCAAAATTCGGGAGAAGATGGATGTATTCATCTAATGGATAATATATTCGAACACACGCGTACGCACAAACACACGCACACACGCACACACATAAACACACAGCCTCGCACGCACGCCAGCATAAACGTACATTTTAAAAGGTGTCTCGTTTTTAGGTAATGCATACTTTTCTTGTTAATGTCTAGCTTTGAAAGTTCATTAAAAAACTTTCATTGTATAGAATAAATATTAAGATAAGAATCAATTAACACATCACCTGTAATTGTTTTTCTGTTTTATTGATCTGTATTAGTTTGTTTCTATCTATCTATCTATCTATCTATCTATCTATCTATCTATCTATCTATCTGCTTTTTTACGGTCACATCACGTTGAATTACCGGTTCTCGAAGTTAAGCAATGTCGATACATTACCTACATGGGTAACTGTTATGGAATACCAAGCAAGGTGTAGCTAATTTTCCAGCCTCATCTTAGCGACATTACAGTTGAAGCGATGTATCTGGTTTTAAAAGTAGTAATTTGGTAGCAACTTCCGCTTTCAGATGCCATAAAACTAAAGGATACTCCAGTGGCCTGTTGGATATGCATCTGATAACTCCTATATTGGACGGGGATGTGATTTGACCCAGTGTCGATTGTCTGTTACCAAAAATAATTCTAGTGAACAGCTACTCGTCACAATCATTAACACAATTGCGGTCTGCCACTGCACGATTCTCTCTGGACGATATTGCCTACTATCAGGTATTCCTAGTCGATATATCTGTGAAACCATAAATCTCAAGGTGTCAAGAGTCATCACTCTTTCAGAAATGGAATGTTCCATCAGCCTGTCATTACAATAATTTTTTGTGGTATGTTCGGATCAGTAACCGTAGATAGTTATGTTTAAGATAAGACAAATAAATGACCAGTCTTTTCGTATCTCTGCTTTTGACCCTGTGCCACATTTTTGTATTATATTAAATAAATATTACTCTTTGTAGAATAGAAGATGACTTATCTCGTGTGGCAAAGCGAGCATGCAAAATGAGTGAAGGAAAGGAAAAAGAAATATGGCCACCCTAACACCTTGTTAAGAAAGACAAGGAAAATTGGTGAGGGTGGTTGGGCGTATGCAAATTTTTTGCGAGATCAGCTCGACATAAAAAACACCACGCGAGAGAGAATAGGCAATTCGCTCGTGAACATGGTGCTGTTTGTATGGTGATACTTTGTCAGTTGGAAAGAGATTACTTGGATCAGTTTCACACACTCTTCTCTGTCGTATCTGAACTCTATGAATTTAAGCGCAGTGCTAGTTTGGTTGCAAGATCTCACGATTTTACTAACCGAAATGGCGAGATTTCTTCTATCTTCCCTCAGTATTTAGCTGATTTATGAAATACTGCTATCTCGGGGATTTCAGTTCTTCATCGGATATCCATTTTTCTGTGTCATCCCCGACATCCACAGGGAAACATTTTCACTTATATTGTAAATATTCAAAAGCATGCCAAAATTGTTTGATAAAAGTTTGTCCCTCTTCTTTTATATGCTATGTTCTCTCCGTACATGACCCCACATTAAAAAAACCGGCCTTGTGCCTCATGCTGCCCCAGTGTGGGGTGGTGACTGAATATCGTCAGTCGTTCGCATGTCGACCGACTTCGGTTGAACTCTCTGCCTTTTTTTAAAAAACAGTTCACCCCATACAAGGCGGGAGTGTCACTAGCACGCAAGGGGTTACAGAGAGTGAGAGGGTAAAGAGTAAAGAGGGGTGTTTGAGGAACGGTAGGATGGGGATCGGGATCAAGGTATTAGAAGATGTCAATTGACATTATATTTGAGTATTTGAAGATAATAGCTATCAGGGAAGCAATCAGGAGAAAGGGAGTTCCACTGTCGGGCAGTGCGAGAGAAGAAGCTGTTGGAGTACACAAGGCAGTTACATTTAACTGTTTCGACAGTGAAAGGGTGGGACCGAAATTCCAACCTAGTAGAACGCTTAAATTCATGCAATTGGGGTACCAGTGGAAAAAAGATCGTTAGTGCAGTTGCCATGAAAATAGTTGTATAAAAGACAGAAGAAAGCTACAGCACATCTGTGGGAAAGTGACTGTAAACGAAATGCTAGATCAGGACCTATCACATTGCATATCCGTCTCTCGATTTTGCCTAGAACCTCGAGATGTACAGCGGGGGCACCAGGCCATATATGGCAACAGTATTCAATGCAAGGAAGACTGGTAGATTTGCAGATTTAAAAGATGGACCCAGGCGAGAAAAACCTTCTGGCGCGACACAGAGAACCAAGTTTCCCAACCGTAGATGAAGCTATTGATTCATTTTGATGTAGTTTTTCCACCTTAGAGAAAGTACATAATTTAGTTTTATGGCCAAAGTTAGTTTTATGCTTAGGGTCAGCGTTGCAATTGTTAACAAAAAATTAGATGATTTTTATTCCCAATTCTAAAATTAAAAATAATATACACTATTTGCAACTAATAAAAAATCAGCGAACATTTTTTGTTGTCCTTTTGTTATTTCGTCTGAAGAACTATTTGAATGTTAATGGCCCTTCGCAAAACTATAGAAAATACCAAAATAATCCTTTCTTTTAGGGATATTTATATCTTGTCTAGGTATGTGACTCATTTATTCCCATTTATCCCCACCCCCGCTTTCTTTATATAGGTTCTTTACTATATATTTTCTGGGAGTATATTTTGAAATGTCTTTTTAAATGTTTAAATGTTAATATTCCAATCGTTTGAACAGTTCCTTGTAGATAACCTTTCCTGCCCAGTCATATCTATTTTGAACTGCTTTCGAACTGTTACTCTCTTTTTTATTGTCATTAGGTTTTCAGTTTTTGTTGTTATATTAAAAGCGAACGTGTTAAAAATTTTTTAGCAGATTTTTATTTCTTCGTTTTGTTTTCCTTTCCTTTCGTTGCTGCATCAAAGGAAGTAAAATCTGCAACAGTTTCGTCTTCATTTCACAAATAAACTTGTCTAATAAATGACTAAATTTTTCGAGTTTTGCCAACTCTTCGACGACCCAGGAGAGAAGTGGAAAACATCGACTTTTAAAAATTTTAATTTAATTTAAAATTTAAAAAAAAAACAACCCTTTAAAAAATTATGATGCAACTTTTTATCGCCAAGATGGATAATTTTATTTCTTAAGAGATTTAGTAAATTGAAAATTCGTCATCGAGGGACAGGAAAGAATTGTTTCAAAAAGGAAATATTTGTTAAAATTTCGAGAGGTCAAATAGTTGAACATAAATACATCTATCTATCTATCTATCTATCTATCTATCTATCTATCTATCTATCTATCTATCTCAGTCGGTTAATATCTATCTATCTATCTATCTATCTATCTATCTATCTATCTATCTATCTATCTATCTCAGTCTCTTCATATATATCTGTCTGTCTATCACAGTCCTTCATATCTATCTATCTATCTCAGTCCGTTCATATCTATCTATCTCAGTCTCTTCATATCTATCTATCTATCTATCTATCTATCTATCTATCTATCTATCTATCTATCTATCTATCTATCTATCTCATTCTTTTCATATCTATCTATCTATCTATCTATCTATCTATCTATCTATCTATCTATCTATCTATCTATCTATCTAAATGCAATTTATTCTAGCTACTGACATCATTACGTACCTATAATTATCCTAACCTTTCGTTAAGCATTAATGAATCAAGCAAGAAATCTTTTATGATATCATTGCTATTAATGTTAAGAGTATGAAGACATTATTTTTTTTTGAAAGAAATAGATTATGACAACGTTCCCTTGATTAACGAATCTCACGGCTTGCAGATATTTCTTCAAAAAATACTTTTGATATTTTGCGAGATTGCATGGAATTGGCAAATATATTTTTCAGTCATTATAGTTTCATTGACTTTTTTTTTCTTAAGGCAATGAAAGAAACGGTAGAAAGGATTTTGAAATTGTCTTCAATTTCTAACATAGTAACATAAGTGTTTTCTTTATATTTCCTGAAATAATCGTAAATGATATATTTGAAATGAGAGACTATAAATGGGATTCAAACTCCTGGAATAATACTTTCAAATCACTTCAAAATTGCTGTTTTCCTATTATTATTATCCACGCTTTTCCTAAATTATCTTTATGATTCGTTGAAAGACATTAATTTGTAGTAAAATCCCCGACACTGCCTGGGCTGAAAATATCTGGTAAATGCATATTCGGCCCAAGATAACACAACTGGATTCCGCAAGTAAATGTTAGAAATTATTTTTTATTACATTTATCGCAGATCGATGTCTAATGCACTGAACTGAATATAATTCTAAGCAAATTTCATTCTTAGTGACAACTCATTATGGGTTATATGTCATTCCAGTTACACGTCATTCGGAGTGATTTGTTATTCAGAGCCATGTGTCATTCTGAGTTACATATAATTCTGAGAGTTATATCGTTCTGAACAGTATTTTGAACAGTATGTAATTTTTAACGATGTCCTTCTGAGATAAATGTCTTTCTTAGCTATATGTCATTCTGTAGAATATGTCATTCTGTAGAATATGTCATTCTGTTCCATATGTAATTCTGAGCTATAAACTGGCGAAAATAAGTTTAAGGCCAATGGTTAAAGTTTTATTCATTTCAGAATAAGTTTCTAATAAAACAATAGAAATTAGTTTTTACTTTGTACGCTTTATGCAGAATTTATTTCTCTTTTGAATGATGTAAAAATTGTAGATTTTTCTACAACTTGAAAAATTATTTTCGCCAGTGTGTATCAAGAGCTGTATTTCTCAAAATAATTATATATATATATATATATATATATGGGCTGACGATTGCATCTAGCATGAAACAGACTGTCGTAAGTGTTGATACATATATATATATATATATATATATATATATATATATATATATATATATATATATGTAATGAGAACGAAAATAATAGATAAATTCTAACGTTCACAGCATTAATTCAAAAGAGGGCTCAATACTGATAGTAGAGCAATAATTATTTATTATAATTTTGTTCATATAGACAGTTGTTTTTTTGTCTATATCGAAATATATATATATATATATATATATATATATATATATATATATATATATATATATATATAGTCAAAAGTTTGTCACTGAGATGATTGATGGTAACTTCGAAGGTTATTTTGTGATTATAATATTTTTTAAGTTTTTTTCTATGGCGTCTATGTAATTTTTTTCGTTTGTATTAATGTTATTAGTTACGATAGCTTTGTATGTTATGTTACTGGTTAAACATTTATTGTTAAGTGGGGAATTTTATTTGTTTCTGCAGTTACCTTTGATGGTGTTATTTTGCTGGATGTTATTGGTATTGTTGCTGTAATTGTTATGGGCTTTGTTGAATCTTTTTTATTGTGATTAGTTATTATTTTCTCAATGTTATCTATGCAGCTGTAACTAATTTCAATTGTATTTTTATTGATAATTTGCTGTATTTAGAGAAGTGTTTCTCAATTATTTTGAAGAATATTTTCCCTATGTTTTTTATTGTTGTGGTATGTGTGTGTGGGGAGTGGTGGTGGTGAACCAAATCATATTTCTTTTTCTGTCATTTTATTTGAACTGTTTTCGTTATTTTTATTCTAATTTGTTTGAATATCCACTGCTTCTTAATGCGGATTCATGTTATTTTTTTATTTTCATTGAATATTTTTAGGCTACTAGAATTTGGTGAACATTCTTTTATTTATAGATTTATATTTATAGATATTTGTGTAATTTCTTTTCTTATTTTTTGTAGTTCTACCGTTGCAATTTCATCGAATTAATAGCTCATTGTCCCTGTATAGACCTATATCTTTTTTGTTAACAATATTTGTTAATTTGTAGATTATGCTTATGTCTCCGTGTTCGCATAATGTGTCATTATAGCTACCCATTGTTACATCAAATTTATGAATATCATTATCACCATTATTATTATGACTATATATATATGTATCTATATATATATATATATATATATATATATATATGCAGCATATCTTCATTCAAAGATGTTTCATTGAATAATATAGACATATTATGTCTAATTAATTTTATACTATTACAAAAAGATATTGTACAAAATTTGATATACCGTGCAAAAGTCATGAAAAATTTCTACACTGAATTAAAAAAAACATTAAACAAAATCTCATTAATAATGAGGTTCCTAATTATCTCGTTGATGAACAAAATAGACGTGCCATTCGAGATGTTAACATAAATAAAAAATATATATTTCCTCAAATAACCTAAACATAGTATAAGTACTAATATATATTCCACTGATATCAGTAAAAAATAAAACTAATTATATATTGTACTAAATTTAACACAGGCAACTTAATCATACGCAATAACCCTTCTACGTCAACTAGTTTTTGCAAAAAAAAAAAACCCAAAAAAACAACAACACTGTTTTTAAATATATTTTAATACAGTTTGTCATTGTAATTTATTCCGGAAGATGATCTTAGAAAAGGTTGAAAGTACTTGGGTTAAAAGAAAGTACAGCGCTTTCCTTGATGAATTCCATCTTAACTGATTAGACAACTAGAAAGGATCGGTATAAAAATAAGTAGACACAATATATATATATATATATATATATATATATATATATATATATATATGTGTGTGTGTGTGTGTGTCTATCTCTCTGTCTCTATGTATGTGTGTGTGTGTGTGTGTGCAAATATATAGAAAAATAGGAAAGAACACGTTAGGTAAATAATCCGAAGTTCTTTAGTATTTTTGTATTTATTTAAAAAAAAAAAACAGTGCTCAATACGAACGTAGAGCCTAAATTATAATTATTTTTTAAAAATATGATTCCATCGCTACATAAGAGTTCTCTTGTTTCAAAAACAAGAACCAAAAACTTTAATATAATTATCAAAATTAAATTGAATTAAATTGAATTAAAGTATCAAGCTCTGTTTCATCCTCAACTGAAATTTTTGGATTAACTAATCTTGAAATTTACGCATTTTTTATGAGCATATACATTCGTAAAATTAATTACTATGGAAACGGCTGAAGCAATTGTTTCAATAAAGAGCGTAAGAGTCTACAATTTGTATCAACATATTAGTTACTTTCGGAAAGAGGTCAAGTCAAGGTAGGTTCTTTGTGTCTAATTTAAAGCGAATGATGACATTGATTTAGACGCATATTGTCTAGTCTGTTTCAGTGACAGAGTGTTATTTGCGTTATTGTTGCACCATAAGTGTCTAAAGATGTTTTTCTAAAAGGGTTCTTTGTATATAAATGCGTTGTATTGAACTACATTTTGCATTTTTGACGACTTCATAAAGATTTTTTTTATGTCATGATTGGATTAAGCTTTTTAACTTTTTATTAGACTATGAAATTTAAAATTTTTTATGCTAATTTTTAAATGCGAAAATGTGTTGATAACGACAAAAAAAATCGTTAACTCATGTCTATGGTTTAATAAATTTTCATTATTTACAAACTTAATGTGTAGTTTTTCATGTAGGCATAAAGGGCATGGGTTATCCTAGATTTTACAAGTTCTTGTTCTATTTATAATTTTTCATTTTACTTCTGGTGTTTTATTCATTTCTTTTAAATGCCAAAAATATTTAGATAGAGATGTCTGATTTCTATTTCTAATATTATTGAAGGAGCTTTTGTGTTGTCTCCATCTAATTTTAAATTAATTTTACGTAGAACCTATATATATCATTTCAGTGTTAGGACACGCAATAGATAAGATAGTGCATTGGTACACCACAAATTTTATGCCACTCTGTCAATTTATCAGCTTAGGAGACGCAACCGGTTTGGTCTTTCTAGCACGAGCATAAACAAACTAAATCTACATAGAATTGCCCAGAAATAAAGCCGGCAATCTTTTACACACCTGGGAAACGAAATAAATTCTACTGAAGACTATGTCAATATTAGCATAGCCGCCTTGAAGAAAATGGATGTAATATGGAAATCTGATCTACCGGATAACTTCAAACGGAGATTTTTTCGAGCCACTGTAGAGGCGGTGTTACTGTATGCTGCCGCTACTTGGACATTAACTAAAAGCCTAGAGTCTAAGCTTGATGGAACCTACATTTGGATACTGAGAGCAATATTCAACATCTCTTGGTGACAACAACTAAATAATAGCTCTACGGACCTGTCTCTGATATTTCTACAATGTTACTCGAACTCAGAATGCGTTTTGCAGGACACTCCATGGCGAGCAAAAGAAGAACTTGTTAGCGATTTACTGTCCTGGGCACCTAGCCATGGTGCAAGACGGGCTGGTCACTCAGCAACCACCAACATTGTCCAGGTATGCCATAATGCCACCCTAATGACCTTCGGACCTTCACGCAGGACCGTGATGGTTGGCGTGATAGACTCGTGAATGTCCGAGCTAACACTACGAAATAAATATAAAAGCCGGAATTATCAAGACTTACAACTTATGCATTTATAAATCTACCATTCGTCCGTGTATGGAATATTGCTGCCATATCTGATATGGCGCCCCGGTTATTTATTGCGAAATTCTTGACAAAATTCAAAGAACGGTCTTGTAATTTAATCGATCCTGACCTGACACCTCGACTTCAGCCACTGTCTCACCGACACGTCGTGATTTCCCACTGTCTTTTTAACAGATATTTTCGTGTCCATTGTTCTGATGAGCCTTTCTCTTGGTGCTTAGATTGCTTCAATTTAAGCGTGCTACTAGTTTGGAAACTAGATCTCACCGTTTTACTTTTGAAATAGCTCGATGTGACCATATGTTCTATTCTTATAGTTTTTTTTCTCACACTTCTCGCCTGTATAACTACCAAAAGATTTCTTGCCTTCCTGTCAACAATGATTTTCAAAAAAATTAAATGCAAAGTTAATCGCCATCTTCCGTCTTTCTGAAACCTGCTCTTTTATTGTCCTTTCTCTTGACTAAAGTCTTCTTCTCTTTCATTCTCAGTTACTGCTTGAGTACACTATTTACATTATTCGGACTATTGTCCTCATCTTTGTCTTTGTAATAAATATCGCGACAAATATAGACAGATACTCCTTCCGTCTTAGTGGCTTCATCGGCATCTTATGCTTTCCTGAAATCTGTTCTTTTATTGTCCTTTCTTTTGACTTATGTCTTCTCGTTCTCTTTCATTCTCAGTTACCCCTTGCGACTTCGTGGCTTTGTCGCCATCTTCTGTATCCCTGAAACCTGTTCTTTTATTGTCCTCTCTCCTCACTAAAGTCTTCTCATACACTTTCCCTCTGAGTAAACCGTAGCGTCTCAGTGGCTTTGTCACCTTGCTTAGAGTGAAATAATTCAGCAATGTTTCACTCTGCCATTTTCCGATGGGTCAAACAAGACATAATTTTCTAAATCATAGGCGTAGGTCTATTGGGGCGGGAAGAATTCTTGGCATTATTAAATCTCGTTGGAGCCGCCAGTGAAAATATTAACCTCAGCGTAGTACGGACCTTATTATTATCATTCCTGTACCGTTGCATAGACGTTGCCGATCTAAATTACACGCCAGTATCTTCTTTCAACTGCAACTGAAGCGAACGTTCCAAGGTGTCTATTAATCTTTAAGTCTGACTATTTCCTGCAAATATTTACAATAACTTCCAAATGATTCTACTGACCGCAACATTGTACAACTATTGTTCTTTCACACTACTTTGGAATAATGTTTAGCATCAGTCGGCCTTATCTACACTAGAGTAGAATCCCTGATTTGAAATTTCTGTTTTCCAGGAAATTTTCTTTGGATAATTTGTTATGCTTATTTCACCCTAATAGCTTGTATTGGTGCCAAAGATGATCGGAATAACAGGAAAAGAACAACTTTGGAGTAATCGCAAAAAGTGGATATTTTAAACAGACTAGACGCTGGTGAAAGTTCATTGTAACTAATGGTTGAGTCACAATAAACAAGGAAATAAAAACATGATTGATGAAACCTTGACTTAAATTGAAAAAAAAAACTATTGAAAAGGTTGTCAGTTTTATGGAAAGAAAGCCAGTATTCAGCTATGACGATTGCAATAACGTACGCAGAATTAAAAAGCGTCTTTTGTTTAAAAAATTTCAAGAATAAAAGCAAAACGAAATGCGGAAAAAAGTTAAAAATGACATTAGAAGAAAAAGAATCATCATTCAACAGCGATTAAAAAATCCTCGTTACATTATTTGTTTTGCATACGTGGCATACTTAATTTAATGAATTTTCATTAACATAACACAATTTATTTCTTTTTCCTTAATATCAAGTCCTTTCTATTTCACCCATTATTAGCTTATTTTATTTATTATAAAACATTGAAAATAAATGTTAAACCTGATTTCAGTTCTTTTATTTTAATCTAAATATAACCCCTTATATACGGACTTTGTAACCAATTCCTCATATCCGGAAGGCCTTCTTAGTCCAGTTGTCATGGATTCTACTTTATTTCCATTGGGACTATTGTCCTCATCTTTATTGTTTTTTATCACAACTTATTCCCTAGTGGATTTAAGTACTGGTTCACGAATGCCGTGATATATTAATGTGAGTTCAATTTCTGGACCGGGCAGTGTGTACTTGAACTCAATCAAAACCAATAACTGACCAGCACTAAAAACGAGAACGAGACGAGACCCCCGCCCCGCTCCGTTGACAAAAAAAAGCGTTATGTTCAGAATCCCCTTGTAGGTTGCCTATATCGGAATACGCCTGGTGAAGGCTGGGGAGAGCAACGACCGAATCGTTGGGATAACAACAACAAAAATCAGCAAAATAGTTTGAATGCAAATAGTGAAAATAATGGCATTTCCATACTTAAGACACTCATACCAGAATCAACGTGTTTGTTTTCTTGACGACCATGTTTAGGGAACGAATTCGACATATATATGAAGAAATATAGTCTTAAGGTGTGCTATATTTATGGGATAAAGTGCTCAATGTCAGAGATAGAGCGTGTGTAAATATAAAAGTAAACATAGAAGTCAACACTTAGAGGCGACAGGCTGTTTCATGCTATATAGAAATCGTCAGTCCTAACGATTGCATATAGCATGAAACAGACTGTCGCCTCTAAGTGTTGACTTCATGTTCACTTTTATATATATATATATATATATATATATATATATATATGAGAGAGGAGAGAGAGATTTCGAAATATTGTGATAGAGAGATATTGAGATAGAAAGACTGAAATATTGTGATAGAAATATATTGAAGTAGAAAGATTGAATATATATATATATATATATATATATATATATATATATATATATACCATTTTTTATTAAACGATATATTTTTGTATCTATTTTAATAATAAAATGTGAAATATGATCCTTATATTTAAATCAAATTGACTTGGTGTGGCAGTAAAAACAATATATATATATATATATATATATATATATATATATATATATATATATATATATATATATACCAGGGCACGCATCTGTTGTTTAATAAGATTTCTCGGTAGACGATAATGAATATACGATTTTTAGTATACAATGTGTTATTCAGAGCTGAATGTTCATTTTTGTTGTTTTTCTCACGATATTTAGTTCATTATATACCCTGCTTTCTTTAGGTGTCATTTATGGAATGATTGATTTAAATTTTTACGGCTTATCAACCCTTTGTGGTTTATTTAAAGCCGAAACATATTTTAGATTATAAGAATAATTGTGTTAACAATGTTTTTGAGGATGAGAATGATTTTTCCAGATACAAGTACTAATATTTAACCCATAGAGAGGGGAGGAGATGAATTCATACTTTTCGCAAGTTTATTTGCGCGTAAGGGAATGCAAAGACCCCGACTGGAATTCGAACTGGGCTCTCCACTTTTTTTGTGTTGCTAGTCCGCTTCTTCGAGTGAGCACGAGTCAGGCAACTCATGCAATCCCGCCACCTGGATACACCATTTCATACTCTCATCATTTGAATAAATGCATTAGTGTTAAGGCTACAGAATTTCACTAGTACATTGATGGGATAAAAAGCTACGATAAGAAGACAGATTAAAGCTACTAATAAAATATTAGTACACCCTTATGCAAATTAATTGAAGCAAAACGAATAATTCCGTTATTATTTACTTTTCCTTTCGTATTTTCCAATGAAACATGACCAAGTGCACGTGTTAGTATTTCGTATGTCCATTCAACAAAGTCGTTCCTTGCAGATTGATCACAGATTCTCGATTGGATTTAAATCAGGAGAGTTTACAGGCCAGTGTAGTACTTTGATTTGCTCACTGTTAAGGCTTGCCAGTGTGTTTGTGCAGGATTACACTTTTCATTCTCTTCCTTGGAGTAACGTCCATCGCAGACAATGGCCGTAGGACAACTAATCGACAGTCAAGACAATAGTGTCTGGGCGTGATGAAATCTGATGCACTCACAGATGACGCAATATTTTTAAGGCCAAATAAATTTCATCATACACCCGGAAAATAGATTAATGTTACTGCACACATTTATTGTCATGATGATTGAAGTGGACTTCACAAGGACATGACAAACGACCTTAACAAAGAGGGCACTGGATAAAGCTAAACCTTGATAAATTATTTTTTAGAGAAGGATGACAAGACAAAGAACAACGTTCTCTATAAGACAGTGGTCACTGTCTACGGAAAGCACAGAACGACGGAAAGACACAGAAAGGGACATAAATGGAAGACGCAGGTTAGACTATTCATCTCCCCTCATCTCGTTTTATTTCTGTCTCGCTTGACTACAGTAGATGGTTACAGTCAAAATTACATTTGCTTACTACTACAATAGTCTCATGGTTTTGATTCGTGGGTGACGATCTAGCGAAAGTTATTTTTAAGCTAGCGCTTGACTGGAAGAAGCTGTACCTTGAGAACGGACTTGGTGTCTCGTCTGAGCTGCAACACTACATAATAACGACGTTTGTATTGACCGAGGAGACAGTCTTTAACAAATTGCCTTTTGATAATATTGACAAGGCTAACGAATTCGGTAGTTTAATGAATCATATGAGGATAATGCAGTGGAAATGTTACGATTTCATGCAGAATATACTCCGTATTCATATAATGTCGCTCTTAGTTTTGCAAGCAAGCCCAGTTCGGTCACGTGGTATCTTTTCACAACTACTGCAGCCAAATGCCAGACTAAAGAAAACTATATATATATATATCTAAATTGGATGGGTAACATAGTGAGATGCTTAGTATACTTTCTTCGCAGATTGTTAAAGAAACGAAAGCCGCTCTATTTTGGCCTTGTGGCAGACATAGCTGAGCTTAGTAAATAAATGTTTTAGCTGACTAACTCAGCATCAAAGCACACTTCATTATTACAAGTATTTTATTACTATTTTAAAAAAAAACCTTTTTTGGACTGGACAGAGGTGATCATAACTTTCCATACCTTCTTTCTGTTAGTTGCCATGACGTCTTGGGAAAGACGGAGTGGGTTTCCGTTGCCTTTTTGACGGATTTTAATATAGAATAGTCATCTCATAGGCCTTCCAAGGCGACAGAGCCAAGTCTACCCTGTTATTTTTAGTAGGCCCGAAGAGATAGATGTATACCTTTCTCAAGATGTTCTTTTGCGAAAGTGAATGTTCTGAATTGGAAATCGACACACCAAAAACATTCCTGGTTCAACAAGCTCGTTTAGCAAAGCAGTTCGATAATTATCGATCTATAGTTGGGTAAACTCGATTGCTAAGACCTTGTGGCAGATGTAGCATTTGTGAATAATCAGCGAAAAAAAAAACAACTTAAAATGCCTTTCTCAGACTTACGTGTTGGGTCAGTTCCGAGGATTCCGTCTGGACATGGCAAAACGGCGGTATGATTGGCGAGGGTCTCCGGCCAACAGGTTACCGTATCCCACGTGATGCTGCAGTAGGAAGAGGACGATTCTGCGGAAGAGGGAAAAAAAGGGCGATAAATGAAGCATCGATTCGAAAAACACGTCCATCAAGAAAAGCATTATGAATATTGAAACAAATGAACATATTTTCTATGGGGAGTTGTTGAAAAGTTGTCAACACGACCAGGATTATAACAATCTATCCATCTATCTATCTCATTTTCTCATTCTTTTCATATCTATCTATTTATCTATCTCTGTCTGTTCATATCTATCTATCTATCTATCTATCTATCTATCTATCTATCTATCTATCTATCAATGACATATCTATCTATACATTATGAAATGAACAAAGTCCAACAATTATTTTAAGACATATTAAAACAAATGATGTCAAACATTAAAAAAAATAAAATAAAAAGAATGTACAAACATAAAAATGTCTAAAAATAATTGTCGGGCTTTCTCCATTTCATAATGTGTGACGTCATTTGTTTACATTTGGATACGCCATGAGCAGATATGAATGTACGTGAGAAAATCATGGAAGAGTGTAGTTTAAAAGCAGTAAAATCGACCTTGCTAACCAAACGATCCTCTGTGGCTCAAGCGGTTAAGGCACGTCAGGCTATATGACGGTTCCGCATTCGGAGGACGATTATTTTCTATGAAAATTTCTCGGACATTCAGGTCGGTAAATGTTATCGATACTGTTTATTATTGTAAAATCTATCAATTACACACATTTTAAAATATTTGTAGATTATTATATATATATATATATATATATATATATATATATATGTTATATTTTGATTTTTTTACAATTAGAGTGGGGAACGCTGCTTCAGTACATGACCGCTAAAACCGTTCTGAAAGTTATATTGTTTACATTTGGAGTGAGGAACAACTGGTTCAGTGCGTGACCGCTGAAACCGTCTAAAGGGACGTTACTAAGTATGGTTAAGAAAGTTTTTTTACAAAATGAGTAAGATAAAGAAAAAATTCTCTTTATATTACTCATTTTGTAAAAAAATTCAGATAATACAACAATTTGTTTCTGACAATAATGGATACTATAATTAGTTTATTATAAACAATACCCTGATGATGACATAGATATGTCGAAAGTACTTGGTAATAAACTAAATATATATATAAACACGACGATTTTCTCACGTCTTTTTGTAATGACATCAAAAACTTATCCGCGAGTATGAAAGTATCTTTTCGAAAAGAAGTAGGCAGAATGTGTCTAAACTGTACAATGAAACATATCTTTATATATATATATATATATATATATATATATATATATATATATACATCAATGAAAAAATTTTTTTTTATATTAAATAACCAAAACTAGAAAATTGACAGACACTTGCTGATATCTCCTGTCGTAGAGGTGCTTAATATAACATCAATAAGCTAAGTAACAAATTTATATTTGTATTAATGCTAGATATATGGAGCGATAATCAGAATCACTCCTTCCCCGATGATGAATTCTTCTCTTTAAAAAAAAAGCGATAAATCGGAGAAACGAGTTCGATTCCAGTTGGGTTTGTTACATACACACTTACGGGCAAATACTTTTCGGAAATGTATGATTTTATCTCCCACGCAAGCTATGGGTTAAATAGTAGAGCTTGTATCTGAAAAAAAAAAAATCATTTGTATTCTCAAAAGTTTATTAAAACAATATTCACTTGCATAAAAAATATTTTCTTTACAATCTAAAATATCTTTCGATTTTAAATAAACCACAAAGGAAAAGATTTTCTTTACCTCATCCTCTCTTGGCGATCCCTCTACCTCCGGGCGGACAGGAACCCAGACGATGCTATGCCGAAGAGAAGTCTCTTTTGGGGAGGTAGACAAACCCGACACCGTGTAAACGGGGTCTACGGGTAATTTATGCCTGGCCTATAGGCTCGGAACGCCACACGTTAAAATCGGGCCTTGTACCACATCTTGCCTTGTTGGTGTTGCAGTTTTGTGGGTATTATGTGTTTACTAGTGAGCTAGACCAAATGACTTGACTCACTTTATAGTCCACCAATAGAAGGTTAACCAATCAGAAGACGTAGAATATTCAATCCGTCGTGTATAAAGGCGGCCATTTTGTTTACTCTATCCAAATGTCCAGTACGAGCTTGTCAGGCGAAGAGGAACAGAAGGAAGAACTACGCTCTGCTACTTTACCGGGATATCCACTGCTAACCTGAACAACGCTTCCCTATTGTCTTCGAAATATTCACTGCTAACCTCTGGATTTTATACTCAAAGACGACCGTCATTATGAACAACAGTTAGGTGGTGGGGACATAGAAAATATTGATAAACCGTAAAAAAACAAATAAAATCCCCCATATATAACAAATGTGAAACAATATATTTATCCACTGTGCCATGTCTACTTGCGGACATCTGTATATGAATTTCTGGGTATTATAAACCCAATCTCTTCAGCAATCATTTTTTATCAGTGCTCATATTGCAATTTTTCGCTGTTATCGTTTCATGTTTTTACCAGAGCTCATATTGCAATTTTTGTCGTTATTATTGCTTTTCTCTGGCACTCCTTATTACTGGTTCCCGTATCGTATTCATTTCTGTGCTTGGTCGGCTCTGGAGATTTTTGTGCCTAGCATATATAGAAAATATTGATGAACTGTAAAAAAAAAAAAAAAATCAAATCCCCCATATATATAACAAATGTGAAACAATATATTTATCTGTATTTTTTACAAATTGCTTGTTTTCGACCAACAACCTCCGTTGACATAATTGCTCCCCTTGACGAAGTTGCTGAGTGTGCGAAATATTTGAGTAACTTGGTTAGTAAAGTTGTGAGATTAATTTTTTGTTCGGTAGGACGTGAAGTGATTGGAAAGTGGTTGAACGAGGCAATTCCTGTTGATGAGTTTTACGTAAGGACTATAAACGAGAAAGAAAGAAAGAAAATTGAACGAAGGAAAGAAAAAGAAAAATGATGAAAGAAAAAAAAACAGAGAAAGAAAGATGAGAGAAGAGAAAAAAAAGAGAGTAAATCATAGAAGAAAGAAAAAAAGACGACAGAAAGAAAGAAGAAGGATAGAAAAGATTTAAAAAGAAGGGGAAAGAAAAGGAAAAGAGAAAATAGGACACGAAAAAGAAAGAAAGAAAGTGAAAAAGAAATATGTAGAACTAAAAACAAAAGAAACAAAAAAGGATAAAAGAAGAAAAAAGAACAAGAGAGAGAGAGAGAGAGAGAGATAGAGAGAGAGAGAGAGACAGACGACGACGACGACGTAAACAAAATAAAGGAAAACGTAAAAATTGACAAAAATCTAATGACAAATTGAAAAATGAAAATAAAGAGGGAGGGAACGGAAAATAAATATTAAATCAGAATAGGAAAGGAAAGAAAGATTTATTTATTTTTTACGGCTTATCAACCCTTTTCAGATTATTTAGAAGACATTATAATTATTGAAACAAATGAAAATCATATTTTTTATGAGGAGTTGCTGAAAAATTCTCAGTACAGCGAGAAAAGGATTAAAACAATCTATCTATCTATCTATCTATCTATCTATCTATCTATCTATCTATCTATCTATCCAAATACATAAACAAAGAAAGATAAAGAAAAACGTAAAAATCGACAAAAACTAATGAAAAACTGAAAAAAAAAAGAATGATCGATATAAAAAATGAAACTAAAATAAGAATAGGAAAGAAAAGAAAAGATTGATTTGTTCTTTTACAGATTATCAACCCGTTGCAGATTATTTAAAACCCAAAACTTTTTTTAGATTGTAAGAATATTTGTTTTTGAGGTAATAATAATCGTTACTAATTAACCCATAGATGTGGGAACAAGTGAATTTATACCTTTTCAAAGCATATTTGGGCGTAAGTGAAGATCACAGACAGTAGTGGAATTTGAAATCAGAGAGCAGATTTGCAATTCCGAGTCATTTTCCATTTTACAACCTGCACATTTAAGTTTACAGCGCCTGCCCATCCTTCTTGGCTCAAAGTTGCTTAAGTTTGGTCATCGTACGAGAACCGGTGTAAGAAAGAAAGAAAGAAAGAAAGAAAGAAAGAAAGAAAGGAAGAAGGAAAGAAAATAAAAAAGAATAAAGAAAGAAAATAAAAGAAAGAAAGAAAGAAAGAAAATAAAGAAAGGAAATAAAAAGAAAGAGAGGAAATAAAAGAAAGAAGGAAAGAAGGAAAGAAATAAAGAAAATAAAAAGAATAAATAAAGAAAATAAAATAAATAAAGAAAATAAAATAAAGAAAGAGAGGAAATAAAAGAAAGAAAGAAAAATAAAAAATAAAAGAAAAAGAATAAATAAAGAAAAGAAAATAAATAAAGAAAAGAAAATAAAGAGAGAAAATAAAAGAAAGAAAAAAAAAAATAAAAGAAAAAGAATAAATAAAGGAAAATAAAAAAGAAAAAAAATAAAAAGAGAAAATAAAAGAAAAAAAAAAAAAAAAAGAAAAAAGAATAAATAAAAAAAAAAATAAATAAAGAAAAGAAAATAAAGAGAGAAAATAAAAGAAAGAAAGAAAGAAAGAAAAATAAATAAAGAAAATAAAAAGAATAAATAAAAAAAATAAAATAAAAAGAAATAAAAGAAAGAAAGAAAGAAAGAAAGAAAGAAAATAACATAAAGAAAGAAAGAAAGAGTTATTGAGACGAAAGGAAGGAAAGAAACGAAGAAAAGATAAAACAAAATCAAAGAAGGCTAATAAGGAACTAACAAAATCGGAGGAATTATGCAGAGACAAAATGGCGGTAGAGCAGCCGGCATCGCCATTATTATATTATCGAGCCTTTTCATAATCAAGTTATGAGTAAAACTTCACGCGAGAATCTGAAGTGGTTCAGTAGGACGACATCTTTAAAGCAAATATATAATTCTGGCTTGTTTGGTTTCTTCTTATATTTTCCGTGTCTCTAGAAGATGTAAATGATCATATCTCTCCACAACTTCTTTTCCTGTAACTATAATTAAGCTTATTGTTATCAACAATTGGAACAAGGCCAGCACGCTTAAGCCCACAGCCAAGCTGACATGTGACTTCGTGCTAGAACAGCTATTGACGACTTCCAAGGGTTCCGTCTACCCAATTTCACTCACAAGACTTGGGTCAACCGTGGTATGGTTTTCAGGCACCTTCCAAAAGTGCCGCACGTTGGGATCGACCCCTCCAGCTCGATAACATCAGGAAGTCTCCTTCCCGACAAATCAACCAGTTCGATAACATCAGGAAGTCTCCTTTCTGACAAATCGACCATGGTGGGATTCGAACCCGGATCTCATGGTCAGAATGGAAACGTTCTAACCACTCAGCCACTAGTAAGTTTGTTCGTTTCGATGAGGTCAAATTAGCAGCTGATCTAAAAAATGACCTATAATACATTGTTAACTGGAGCAAGAAATGACTTGTTAGTTTTAACGATTCCAAAACGAAGCTGAGAGAACCCATTTTGCCTGATGCTAACCTCCAGGAGAATGACTCATTGCGCTTTCTCGGGCCAACACTTTTTGTTGACATGAAATGGAACGAGTATATTCCTTGATTTGCTAGGTCTGCTGCTAAAAAGTTTGGTTTCTGTGTCGTGTTAGAGCCTTTTTCTCGCCAGCATCTATCTTACATATTTAGAAGTCTACGATTCGTCCATGCTTTTAATATTGCTGCCGGATCTAGTCGGGTGCTTCTGCTATGTATTTAGAGCTTCTTGATAACATACAAAGAATTATCTGCAATGTTAACGGTCCTAACCCGGCATCTTGGCCTTAGCTACTTTCCAACCGCCGGAACGTAGCTTAGAAGTTCTTTATCTATAGATACAGGGTGTCCCAAAAACATTTGACATCATTTTAAAAGCAATTATCTTGAAAACTACTTACTCTAGCTCAATGAAATTTAACAGTTTAGGCGTTGAACTTCATAAGTTTATTATGGGACCGATTTCATAAGTGTTCAATATAGGCACCGCCCGTGACACGGCACACGTCAAGTCGGTAGTTAAGCTCTTGCCAACCACGGTGTAGCATGTTTCCGGTAACATTATCCAGTGCAGAAGTGGTTCTCTGCTTGAGTTCATCAATGCTAGCAGGAAGAGGGGGAACATGGACTCTTAAAGTTTGTTGCGTGCAATGTGAACATTTTGATTATGTCTTATTTTCTCTTCGAGTTACATGGGATATCCATTTTAGCGTTTGCTGCTGTTGATAGTCTTCTACATGATGTGGTTTCTGCTATTTGGTACCATTCTTTGTTTTTGATTCTGTAGCGCCAGCCCCTAAGGTTCAAAGAAATGTCGTTTTCATCTAGATCCATACTTGAAGTCATTTTTAACTCTTGATCTGATGAAATGGTTGTATACAGCTGGCAGTTTAGATATTTCTGAACGGATTTGACGCCATGCATGACATCCATTTATAACGATGGGGTATTTAGTTATATTTCTATGTATTCTAATGAGATCAAAAAGGTTGGTTTTATATAAATTTTCCTTGACCATCATGATGGCTCCTGAGCTACCCATTTGGTTTAGTTTGGTTTGTTTTATGGCATATCAACACCTCAATGGGTTATTTAATGTTAACAAGATTTTTATTGCTGGTAATATTTTTTTCAGAAATGCATTACTGGTAATATTTTTTCCAGAAATGCATTACTGGTAATATTTTTTTCCAGAAATGCATTGCTGGTAATATTTTTTTCAGAAATGCATTGATGGTTATATTTTTTCCAGAAATGCATTGCTGGTAATATTTTTTTCAGAAATGCATTGATGGTAATTTTTTTTTTCCAGAAATGCATTGCTGGTAATATTTTGTCAAAAAAATGTATCGCTGGTAATCATGTTTTGCCGATAATAATTTTTCTTCAAAAATTCATTACTGGTAATATTTTTTACAAAAATGTATTGCTGGTAATAAAACATATTTTTACACGTTTTGATCCCAGTGTAGGGGTTAAATATTTGCCCATAGCTTGGGCCCTAACAGGTGCTACAACCCGGGATCAGATTAAACCTGGGAGCACCAGCAATTAAGAGGTAGTTCCACGCTCCTCAAAACCTCCTGATCACAGGCCTTGTTTTCGAATATAGTTTATCCAAGACGGCCTACCCATTTGGTTTTATGTCAGAGTTTGACTTCGAGATGAAGTGTCTTCACCACGGCTAAGGTTGTTCATCTCATCCACACATAAAAACATACATAAGAAGGTAATCTTATGCTAATTGGAGTATATCAAGTGTTACTATATTTAAATTAATTCAAAAGGAAATTTGTATATTTAAAAATTCATTTAAAAAAATCACTGTGATTTTATCTCTAATCTAGTCTTTTGTGGCCTTTATTAATAAGCAATTGTTTTTGGATTTTATAATTCAGTTGCATCAAAATAAAGCCATTTTCTGCCTTGAAATGGTAATAACCAAAGCATTTAGATCACAGTTTGAAAATAAAACGAAATAATGTTCACATATTTTGTGGTATATTTTGAAAATCAAGTAAATTGTCTGAATTATAATATGGTATGCCGTATATGAAATAAACGACTACGTTGTGTTTGTTATCTTCTGTGAACTGAAAAAGCACATTGAATGTTTTATGAGACATTGACAGTGTTGTCGATTCATGCACTCGAAACTGGATTTAGAATGTCCACCGCCTAAAACTGTATCTGCATAGAAAACACCTGGTCACATGGATAAGGATTAGTAGCATTAAGACAGGACAATTTTATCTCGTTTGACAGAGAGAAACATGCACATACGCATATATATATATATAGACACATGCACACAGAAATAGAGAGAGAAAGGGACGAGAGAGAAAGGGACGAGAGAGAGAGAGAGATTTTATAAATACAGATAAGGAGAGTGATAAATATAGGGTCAGGGGATAGAGAGAGGAAAAAAGAAATGGAAAAAATACGTATCATTATCAAATAAATATGACGCGTATGGGAGGGGGGAACAATAAAAACAATAAAGATTTATATAAGTGAAGTGTTCTATTTTTAGATTCAATATGGCTTTTGCATACGTATCTGTTACAATTACAAAAGTCAAGGGGATAATGATGATTTTGATGATGATGATAATGTTTTATTTTATTATGGATGATTATGCGCACATAACGACTATACGTTATGTATTAGAACAATTTTTTTGCGATATAAAATTCAATAATGCCATATAACACAGACATATTTGAAATATGTGGTTAAAACAAGAGGAAAGGAAAAAGAATACCGGCATTTAATACAGAAGACTATACGCACACACATATATATATATATGTGAGAGAAATTATTAGGAGGATTTGAGATAATTATAAAATTCATCGAGTCTAGAACAAACCTCAACAGAATGCAGAAAGCACTGGGCGGCCGTTTCGTCATATATATGGGACTCATCAGCTGTGCACATCCACTACAAAGAATTGAAACCCGGACAGTTACATTAGCAGGTAAACACCATACCGACTGTACCAACAGGTCTTGGTGCCAAAGTACAGTAGGTATGACATTTACCTGATAACGCAACTGTCCGGGTATCAATTCTTTGTAGTGGATGCGCACTGCTGAAGAGTCCCAAATATAGGACGAAACAATAAATCCAGTGTTTTTCGCATTCTAGTGAGGTTTCTTCTAGACTCGATGAATTTTCTTAATTATAAATATATATACATATGTGTGCGTATGTTTGTACGTGTGTAGGTATTTCGGCAGCACTAATTCATCAAACGTGTCTGGTTAAATAATATCGGCAAGTTCTGTCTAGCAAATTTTCATTAAATTAAGTATATATATATATATATATATATATATATATATATATAAATATAAATCGAAAATAGAGTATAATATATTTAAAAAATCCACATTATAACCAAAAACTTTTGCGGCATCGCTTTTCTGTTTAAAATATACTCTGTTCTATCATTGAAAGAACTATAAACTCTCCCTCACACACACACACACACACACACACACACACACACACACACACACACATATATATATATATTCAAACATATATTGTTAAATATAACAGCGAATATCTATTATGTTTGATCATGAGCCGTTCTATGTTTCGTGTTTAGTTTCGGGAAAATTTAAAGACTGTCCAACATTTTGATATTTTTTCATTATTCTGTTTCTCGTTGTTAAATCGGAAAGAAAAAGAAAAAACATTCCTTAAACTTAATTCACATTTAAAAAAAAGTTGTTAAACACCCTTTGAGAAATAGATGAATAGAAAACCTCAGCTAATGTGATGATGGCTCATAGACGCTTAGATCGAGGAACAGCATAATGAAAAAATATCCAAATGTTGGAATATTTGCCTCAATACACTACTATTCATTTTTAAAATGTGAATTAAGTTTAAGATTTAACGACTTTGGCAACCATGGAAAGATTAACAATCAAACAACGATTAGGAAAATGGACGTTCAAACAGAAATGCAATGAGAAGTTCCCAGGCGCATCATCTCTCGAAACTGCGAAGTCAATTGGCCACCATTATCGTGCGACTTGACGCCTTTAGATTTCTTCCTTTGGGGTCATTTTAAAAGTAAGGTCTATGCCAACAAGCCGGCAACAATTCAACAACTGAAGGATGAGATAATAAGGCATATTGTTGAGATCGAGGAGAAACTATGCAGAGACGTCATCAAAAATTTTCTCCATCGTGTAGAGGTGCGCCGCCGAAGCCTTGGCGGACATTTGAGCGAAATAAATTTTTACCAATAACACTAATTTATTTACTGCTGACTTTGATCCGTCTTAATGAAACACTCTCTCCACACACACACACACACACACACACACACACACACACACACACACACACACACACACATGCACTATATACAACGCAGATAAAGTAAGATACTTTAGACAAAGCCAAAACTTTAAACAAAAAAATTAAATAACCAACCCTCTAAAAGGAACATAATATATATAAAAAATAACAATTAAATAAGTAAATTAACTGTTCAAATCCAAACCTAACAACAATTCAGTAAAATTAATAATAATAATAATAATAATAATAATCAGTGAATAATTAATAAATAAAGACAAAAATAATCAATAATAAATAATGAGTCAAAAGTCAACAAAAAACACTAATGGCTTCATGCCTTTTCCAGTGGCATTTGAATGAAACACAATCAGCTGAATGAAATTTGATCTGGGCCGGCGATCTCACTTTCTGCGATACTAATGATGCCCACAAATTATTTATTTCAGAATACAAATCAAAAATGTTAAAAATCGCTACACAATTGCGATCGTGTTTCGATTGATATCAATGCGACTCCTCAGGTGATAGTAAATTACTGGCGAGTACTATATATCTATCTATCTATCTATCTATCTATATATATATATATATATAGTTTGTATATATATATATATATATATATATATATATATATACAGTACTATATATATAATTTTGTGTGTGTGTATATATATATATATATATATATATATATATATATATATACACAAAAGCAAACAAATTATCAAAAATATTTAACAAAAATAACGTAAAAATCAGTTACAGATGTACAAAAACATAAAAGAAATAATTAAAACCCACAACAAAAAAATGACAACCTACAAAAATGAAACCAAGGATCCTATATGCAACTGCAGAAATAGAACAACATGTCCACTCCAGGGAAATTGCCAACTTACGAACACAGTATACAAGGCCAAGGTAAGTGCAAATAACAACATAATGTACTACATCGGTGCCACCGAAGGTCCATTCAAGATGAGGAATAACAATCACAACCTTTCATTCACCAACAGGAAATATTCGAACAGCACTACACTTTCTACATACATATGGCAGCAAAAAGACAAAAAATATCACACCAACAATAAGTTGGGAAATATTGAAAAAAGCCCCTGCCTACAGCAACATTACAAAAAATGCCTACTTTGCCTACTCGAAAAAGTTGCAATAATATCACACAAACCGCAAAAGAACTTACTAAACAAAAAATCAGAGATAATCTCCAAATGTAGGTATGAGAACAAGTACCTATTATCCGAATTCATACTAAACGGATAAGATAGACAAACCACCAACAATCACAATTTAATTTCAAGATACCATCACAATAATTGTATCTATCGTTATTATCATTGCAGCACCATTAGTAATCACTTTTACCAGTTTACAGTAACTATTAACTAAGAATATTATCATTACCACCAACACCCAGCACCATCACTTACACATCACACCTACTATTAACATATAAATCCACTACAATCATTAACGTATATTACTCCCCCAGCATATTTAATACCTTAAAACAATAAGATCAGATATAATTTCCATATGTAACCATGAGAATAAACACCCATTACCAGGATTCATAATAAATAAAAATAAACAAATAAATATAGAAAATAAAATAAAATAAAACCACCAACAACCACTCTTTAGTTTAAGCTAGCACCACAATAATTACATTTATAGGTTTTATTATTCTCCCACCAACATTACTAATCACTACTAACAATTTACAATAAATATTAACCACTTATATTATTATTGCCACCAACCCCCTTACACATTACTATCACACCACATCTACCATTACCATATAATCCTGCCATAATTATTAACGTAAACTACCCCCTCTCCCAGCATATTTAATACCACCATAAAAATAATCAATAAGGATTACAAACTGAAATTTCTACCAGTCACATATACACAGTCATAAAAAAACAAGGAAATAAACAGCTTTAATATAATAACAATAATATTTTTGTGAATTAAAAATTTTTGTAAATTAAAAATTAAAAATTATAGCAATCTTCAACTACCATAATTTTACGCAGAATACCTATTATCAGGATTTATACCAAAATAAATTAATACATATAACAAAATAAAATAAAACACCAACAACCACATTTTAGTTCAAGCTACCACCGCTATAACTACATTTATGGTTCTATCATTCTCCCACCACAGTTACTAATCATTTCTACAAATTTACAATAACTATTAGCTAATTATATCATCATTGTCTCCAATCCCTTGCAACATTACCATCACATCATATCATATAGACCCGCTATAATTATTAAATTAAACTACCCTCTCACCCAGCATATTAAATATTAAACATCACCATATAAAATAACCAATAAGGATTACAAATTTCTACCTGTTACATATACACAGTCATCAAAAGCAAACAAATAACCAGCTTTAAATATAACAAATAAACACCCCCTTTTTTTTTCAAAAATTTAAAAATAAATATAAATAATAATAATTTTTACCTATCATAATTTGACACAAACCCCACCACACGTATATACATATATGCGAAGAAATTTATTCACTGGAAAAATAAAAATATGACATGTATACATTCACGAGAAATCTTCGCTACACTCCCAATCTTTGAATTTCAACATACAAATGCGTATGTATAGACACAACACCACCCGTATACATACATATGTCATATCCGAAACTGCCCACAAATGTTTATATATGTATGAGTCCCGACGGCCGACCAATTTATGTATGTGTCTGCATACATCGATGTTTGCGTTAGTACGATGACAAAACGACGAAGTTTCCTCCACCACTTCCACAATAACACCAATACACGCAATCTACATAAAACCAAAATTTTAAAAAAATTAATCAGTTTGTCTGACGATCGCTAAAGCGTGAAACCCAGGGTCACAGACTCACATCTATCCAACCATATATATATATATATATATATATATATATATATATATATATATATATGTATTGTCATCCATAGACACACTGTTTCGCTGTATCACAGTTCATCAGTGTGGTTAGACAACCAGTTGCCTTCTCTCTCTCTCTCTTTCTCTCTCTCTCTCTATATATATATATCGAGAGAGAGAGAGAAATAGAGAGAGAGGGAGAGAGAGAGCGAGATAGAGAGAGACTGTGTAACGCTAATAAATCCGGAAAAGATAATGAATAATAAAAACTGCGTTTTTTATATAAAAAATTAATATTTCAATGAATACTTATGCACAGTTAGGCAAATATATAAGGTAAAAAAATGACTCGATGTGGCCACAATCAGTGCCACCACTTTCTCCAAGTAGAACCAAAAGCTACAGCAACCCTTTGCGACGGCGTCCATGTCCATGTTAGTCATGGCTTCCCTGATGGCTGTCTTGGGGGTCTCCTTGGTGTTATAGGGCCTGCTGTTCACCCCACCTCTTTAACACGCTCCACATAAAAACTGGCCAGGATTGCAGTCTGGCAATGAGAAGAGTCATAAGTTGGACGACCAGTGCTACGGCACGAAGGCGAAAAGCCAGGCCTGGATGGTACTGCCGTTGTCGAGGTTGCAGCAGACAACCCATTAGCCAACCTGTCCATACAGGGCTTGACGTGTTCGTGCAGGGGGTTCACGCAGTCGTTGGTACCAAGGCAGAGTCCGCATGGAACGAAAACAGGCTCTATGACGACAGAGGGCTTCTCATGTGTCCTGCCTTCTGACCTGAAATTGTCCTTGTCATCTGAGGCTCCATATAACCTTTCAAGATCGTAGACCATGGCTTTAAGGTAATTTAAACCACTCAATGATTTCCTTGGTCTTGTGGCTGACACAATCGTATTCTGAAGACATTTCGATTACTAAGCCCCTAATATGTCAATGGCTATACAGCTATTGAGGTGTATTATTTTCTAAACCTCTGTACTCCCAACGTCTGCGCCTGAACTTTGAAATATTATTCAATATTTTATTTTTGTATTTATCTACTCCGCTAATAGTACGATCACAAAAATAAAATTTATCTATAACAGGATGGTGTTCCTATGGGTTTAGCTCTGGGCCAACTATATATCACTTCTCGAAAATAATATATTTAATAAATCTAAAAGAAAACTCCATCTTCCTAAGATATGTCGATGATATCCTTATCTTAGTCAAGAATATGGATAAAGTATATCAACTCCAAAAACAATCCCAAAATAATACTGTCCTTAAATTTACATACGAACTTAATAATAGTAATAAAATTCTTTTTCTAGATTTATTGATAAACACTAATAATAATAAAATTATCTCCCCATATAAAAAAAGCTATTAGCATAAATTTATGCACTCTTAACTTGCACTTAGTGAATGTACAAATTATGGTAATAGGAATCATGAAAACCCAATAAACCGTGTAAAAATTAACTCATCCACAAAACAGATTTTCTCCAGTGAACTAAAAAAATTATAAAACAAACACTTAATAACTTTTCGAATTATATTGTCGAAGAACAAATACGATGATCTGTTAGAAATTTTAATTTAAAACAAATAGAATATAATACTTCTTCACATAATTCTTAACATATTAATCTTTTATATCGCAATAAAATACATTCTAATTATAAACAAGATGGAAATATCCTAAAAAAGAAATAAATACTAATATATCCATCAGGGATCCTAGTAAAAAAAAAAATTAATTAATTATCTAAATTCAATATATCCAATTTCTCCAACCAATTAACATGTTGCAGAAAACCAAAATTATATATAAATTTAAATGTCCCTTGGGAGATTATATCTCCAACAGAAAAAAATAATATTTATGTTGGACACACTACAACTATGTTGTCTCGGAAGTTGACTTTTTATTTGAATGATGCAAATAACATTTCTAAACATTTACAGCAACAAGTCTGTTCACATTCGCAATTTGGAAAAATTCTTGTTGAAAATACATGTATATTTTTTCATGAAAATAATAAACATATACTAAAAATTCTTGAAGATATCTATATTAAAAAATTGAAACTTACACTCAATAAAATTAATTATGAATACTGTACAAATGCTTTAAAATGTTTACAGTAGATAGTTTAAAAATATCTAAGTTTTAACTAATAGCTTTAAATATTAAAAAAGGTAAACATCTTAATAATTTAGTTACCCACCCCATGGAGTTACTGCACGTGTTTTCTTACATCCTAAACCTATAAAATCTTACAGTACATAAGTTTAGCGTTTTTCACTTCACAAATAAAAAATAATTTTGAGATAAACACAACCAATTTGTTTTAAATAAAACAAGACCCTGATAAAACAATACACTGACGATGACATTTTGTTAATGTCGAAAGTACTCGAAATAAATGAACATGCATCAATATGGTAACTTTCTTTCTTCCTTTAAAAGGATACTAAGAAGCTTATCTGTGAATATGAGAGGATTATATAAAAATATGTAGACAAATCTTGTATAAATTATTTAATGAGACATGGCTTAAACATACCAAATTAATCGCAATATATATATATATATATATATATATATATATGTGTGTGTGTGTGTGTGTGTGTGTGTTTGTGTGTGTGTTTGTGTGTGTGTGTGTGTGTGTGTGAGATGGCGCCGAAAACATTTCGGCCCATTTAAGTCACCAAAACTAATCGACTGATCAAACATCAGAGTTCGGTTCGGAATTCGTAAATGATCGATTGATTGACTGATTCGTTTTCTACAGCTTATCACCCCATTACAGGTTAGTTAAAGCCAGAAAAAATTCTAGATTATTAGAATTTTTTGGTAAGATAATAATGATTTAGTGATACAAGCGATCACCCACCTAGGTACTAATCAGGCTCTACGTTGCTTAACTTCGGTGATCTTACAGTAACCGGTCTTCAAAGTGACATGCCTGTAAGCTTATATTTGTTCGAGTTCAGAATATTTCAGTAGAGATTCGTATACACACTTGTATATTATTTCGGTATTATCGTTTTTTAAAAATAAAAACAAAACAAAGGTTATTGCTTCAAATTAAAAATAGCAAATAAATAAATAAAATAAACAAGTCAAAATTAATAATAAAAACAAAGACATTAAATCACTTTAATATACCAAAAATAATATCCCTTAACGTCCTCCTTTTGGTTTCCCTTTTATTAATGTCAAGAGATTTTCGAATATTTTAGTGTTCTCTAATTTGTTGGCTGAGAAGGGGATGACTTCTCTGGTAGTCGGTCGTTAAAAGTTGTCACCTTCTTAATTAAATCTTGGTAAAGGCCTCTAATCGCAGTTATTACCATCGGGACAATTAATGCCAGAGAAAAGCAGCGACGATCGATTCGAGACATCGATAATTATAACATTTCCAAGAAACCAAAATGAAAAAAAGAATTTTAAAAAAGAATATTAATATCGTAGTTAGATAGCATAAGGTAATAGCTTTGGAAACAGACAATAAATATTTTGGGAAAGGTTTCGTCATCAATGACAAATAGAAGAATAACATTGAACCGACAATCAACATATACAGATTGGACAACGACATTACAAGTACTATCAATAAAATCCCAGCATTCTCCGTAAGAACCCCCCCCCCAAAAAAAAAAAAAACTTTGAAGACTTCCAGTATTTACGTGAGTTTACAAACGACAGACATGTTCAATAAGAGTTATTTAGAGTTAAATTTCTGAAGATGACAAATTGCTCTGATTTGCTGGGTGGCTGAAAGTCCAAACAGTTCTCCCGATAATTTCTAATTCAAATTTAAATTCATCACGGTATTTCTTTGTCCGTGTCACTTTTTCTATGTGTACTTCTTAAATGAAATATCTACACTTGCCTTGATATAATTCATCAAGGAACGAAACCCATTGACATGAAAGGATTTCTTTTCATCATTCCGTTCATTAATATTGTCTTTACAGATACATTTATTTATATGTTTATACGTTCTTTTTATAGATACAAATATTTAAGTAAATTCTCTGTTTTTATAATAAACAGTATTAACAACATTTACCGGCCTGAATGTCCGAGAGATTTTCATAGAAAATATGCGGTAAATGTTGTTAATACTGTTTATTATAAACGGAGCATTTACTTAAATATTTGTATCTATAAAAAGAACGCATAAACATAAAAAATGTCTTAAAATAATTCTCGCACTTTGTCCATTCCATAATGTTTGACGTCATTTGTTTACATTTGGATACGCATCGAGCAGATATGAATGTATGAGAGAAAATCATGAAGTAAACAGTAAAATCAACATTGTTAACCGAAACGCTCCTCTGTGGCTAAATCGGTAAAAGCACGTCGATGACGAAACCTTTCCCAAAATATTTATTGTCTGTTTCCAAAGCTATTACCTTATGTTATCTAACTACGATATTAATATTCTTTTTTAAAATTCTTTTTTCATTTTGGTTTCTTGGAAATGTTATAATTATCGATGTCTCGAATCGATCGTCGCTGCTATATGACGGTTCCGTATAGGATACAGGTTTGATTCCGGTCGGAGGACGCATATTTTCTATGAAAATTTCTCGGACATTCAGGCCGGTAAATGTTGTTAATACTGTTTATTATAAACAGAGCATTTACTCTGTATACTGTTTATTATAAACAGAGCATTTTATTTGTATCTATAAAAAGAACGTATAAACATAAAAATGTCTTAAAGTAATTGTTGGACTTTGTCTATTTCATAATGTGTGGCGTCATTTATTTATATCTCACCCCCATATATATATATATATATATATATACACACAGAAAGAGATTTATTTATACCGACAGAAATAACACACAGATTTGAACAAAACAGACGTCATTTTACACCTAAAAGATCCTTTCAACGAGCATTTTTTCAAAGGTGGTCGTTGGCGAATTGCAAAACAATTAAGGACACAGCAATAATAAAGAAAAGAGAGGAAAGTTGGAACGTCAAAGGGTGTGTGATATAATTGCACATGTTAATCCAGAGATGATTTCAATCAGAGTTGGATTATCCCTCCGGATAGTTTTTAATGTGAAGAAGAGAATGACTCTGAGGGAAACTATTCAGAGAAGCCTGGAAGCAACGGAACCCACAAAAAACGCAATAATAATTTCATCAACACTCACAAATCCAAAATCCCAAAAGACCCAACGAAATCCATGAGAAAATTAACAACTGAACTTAAGGGAGATGCTAAGACTATCAGAACACCAGTGAAAGATGACTTAAAACTAAAATCTTGCACAAGAACACCAAAACATTTGCTGGCACGACCCATGAAGGCCAGACGTTTGGAAAGATGCAAGTTCTTACTTATCTTAAATGAAACAAGTTCACTGTGAAAATATTCTCAGACGAAAAAATCTTTGCTGACGCTGTTCTGAATTGTAGGAATGGCAGATATATTGCAGACTTAAAAGTTCATGTCAAGGGCAATTTTAGAACGAAGATTCCAACTCAAATTATGATCTTTGGGGTTGTGGTCTCCGATGGGAAAAATGCCTATCAAATTTTACAAACCTGGTGAAAAAGTTAATGCTGATGCTTATTAAAAGACTCTGAGGTACAATGTATTACCATGGCTCAAAGCCAACTACCCCGAGGGAAACTCTGAATGGACTCAGGATGGTGCTTCTGCCTAAAAAAAAACAAAAAAGTACAGATTTTCTACAAATCCAATTTTGCTGATTTTTGGCCATCATACTTCTGACCCTCTTCCAGGCCAGATCTGAAACCTCTAGATTATGATTACTTGGAGAGTTTTAGAACATGCTACTAACAGAACCTCTCATCCAAACGTTAACTCTTTGATGGATACCGTCGGGAAAGAGTGGGAAAAGATGTCCTTTCTTTTATTTTTGGAGAAGAGTTGTAGAAGTTAAACGGGGGGCGTGTGGAGGCAGTAATTGAAAAACAAGGCGGACATATTGAATAAAATGTTTCTTTCATTTTGTATTTGTATGTTAGAACCATTCGGATTTCTTTAAATAAACTAATTAATCAACTGCAAGGATTTGTATTTCAATACCAAAATTATACAAGTTTTGACCCCCACCCAGTATAATTTGATATATGATAAATCCCTTCAAGAATAGACAACCCCATCGTCTCAAAGCGAGTTAGTTAGTTTTGAAAAATGGATGCAACCTTCACTTAGGCGATTGTCACGAAGAGCCCTTTTAAACAATGAAGTGAAGTTCCAAGTGTTACATCGAGCAATAAAACAGAGGAAGTTGTGGAGAATCATGATCACCCACAGCCTGAAAGAGCAAAGCATATGAAAGAAGTCGGAGAAGAAGACAAGTAATCTTTCAGATCTATTTGCTTGCCTTCAAACGAACACTTCTGGCCACTTCATTCCATTCTGTCATCTATAAATCTTTCTAGGTTTTACTTTCTGATTTCGGGTATAACATAATTTTCCTATTCTGATTTATCTCCCTTGGAATAGATGACGTTGAATAATTATCTATATTTACATATCACACTGTGTGGAAAGGGAAGCCTGGTTTCCTTTAGAATGACTCTCAACTGCTGCGTTTACTCATGCGCAAACATAATCTATGGAAGGCCGTTAATATCAAAACTGGACATCCAATTACTGTCACTTCCTGCTGCTAATGTGAAGGGTATCGCGGCAATAAATTCTAAGCATTGTAGGCAATTTAATGGCAATCGATTATTATTTGAATAATAACTCAGCTAAACTTAGTACAGAAATAGACGAAATGGAAACGAAATGAAGTCGGACAAACTGTTAGGCCAGTTTTTCAAAATCAGCTTTTTAAATTAACAGGGCTTGAACGCCTACAACGTGGATTAATAAAAAACTACACAGATTGCTTAGCATAGTCTGACACAAGGTCGAATTATTGAGGATTGAATAGACAGCATCAAAGACATGAAGATGTATATCGAAAAATAATTTCATATTGTTGTTGCTGCTATAGAAGGTGCAAGGAGAGTTTGTTATGCATAAGGTAGATACGAATCTTTGGCTGATACTAACCCCCCCGCTGCTAACAGGTTTTCCAATCTTCTGTTGTACATTTTTAGATCCTTTGCAAATTGTAGAATTTCTTGCTTTTATCTAACAAGAATGGCACCCTTCTGTAGCTCATCTGTATCAAGGTTCGAGGTCTTGTGCATTCAAAGAGGCTCTTTTGTCTGAAAAAGGTTTGCTTTTAATTCACTTTCCCACCTCAGATTTCTTCCATATGTTTCCCCAGATGTGTATATACGTTGCTATACCAAAATTTATTTTGTTTTTTAATGACAGGAATTGTTCTTATAGAAGGTTGATTAAATCCTTCCAGAATAAAATGAATAAATATTATGGTAATCTTCAACAATGTTAAATCTTTGTAATTGCTAAATCATTCATATTCATTGAGAAAGAAGTCTAACTAGCTTAAAAACTGCCCAATCGGGTAACAATTAAGCTAATTCCTTCGTAGGGTTCTTGATTCGTCCTTTGGCTTGTTCAGGAATTTAAGAGTCCCTAAATCTTTGCATATTCACAGCATTGGAAGTTCTCCGCTTCCGTTTGATTTGGGTTTTCATTTCCACGGGACTTTCTTTTCCTCGCCGCATCCTTGGATCTTATGACTGCAATCTGGTCCTCTATTGGAAATGAGATGCTATAAAACCGTTACAAATATTTTCCTGCGTAGACCACATCAAAAACGACTCAGTGCGAGATGCTATCAGGCCCGTTAGAATGCCCCACATTCACCATCAAGAATAGATAGTTGAAATATTAAGTTGATAGTTGAAATATTCTACAAGGTAGAACATTAAGCGAAACACGGAGCAGCGGAAGAAGTCTTCATCTAGTTAATATTTTACCATTATGTGGAAGCTTCTTTCCGTACTTCCAGGAATATTATTTGTAGTCATTCAGAAGATGTTGCATTCAAATGGATCCAGTTTGCATAGAGATAAAGACTTGAACTCAAAGTGATACTGAAAGTAAGTCACGCAAAAAGTTATGAGCACCTTGACATCCCTCAAGATTTACATAAACTCAGATTAAGATGGACTTACAAATTTCTCCTGTTAAAGGATCGAAGACAGATTTATCTGGGTCTCTCAGCTTGAGTTTTTAGTGCAGTTAACGGAAAGAGTTTTTTGGAGAAAAGGATGGAAGTTATTGCAAATTCACAAAGAACTTGTTAATGTAAAATCGCTAAGGAATTTGGAATATGAATGTATTATCAATGTATGCTGTCCAAGTTACCCAGAAAAAATATGCTCATTAACGTTTTGATAGGAAAAAACAAAACTGAGAGATCCTTCGAAATCAAACGGGAGATCAAAGAAAGCTAGTTAGGTTATCTGTACCCAACTGCAAATGGACAGCTCGTCAAGGTAGAAAGCAGTAATATAACTGAAGCGTCAATTGATATAATAAGAAGAATCCGACGTTAAAGTAATCTTATTGGATGCATTGCAGCTAAAGAAGAAGCCGCCATTAAAGGAAAAAAATCAAATAAGACGAAAACACTGGGTGAAAGAACATCTACGATGGAATAATGAAAAGTTGGACAAATGGATACATACCGACATCAAATAGAATGCATTCTTATGAAAGATATTTTTCCAAAGATTAATTGTATTAAGGGACAATTCAAAATATACAACAAAGACAGTTTAAACATGACAACCAGAATTACTAGCCAGAAGGCAGGTAAAGTTTAAGGAACCAAATTTATCACAGACGGGAGAATAGCCTAGTGGGTTAAAGTGTTGGTTGGTGACATAGTAATTATGAATTAAATCCTTACATCGACCATTGTGTAGTTGAACTCTGAAAAACAATAACTGAGCTGTACTAAAAATAAGAAGGAGATATCTTGAGATATGTGCAGTAGATCGGGAACAGTTTACCTCCTAAATTAAATAAAGGGTTACGTTCGGAGCTCCCTATAGGTTACTCGGATCGACGTAAACCCAAGGAAGCCCGGAAGGCACAACGACCGAAATATTGTGATAACAATAACAACAAAGATGAGGACAATAGTCTGAATGTAAAAAATGTAAATAATGATAACTCCTGATCACAGAAATTCAGACAGAAGGCGATCAGGTGATAAAAACAACAAAGACGAGGACAATAGTCCGAATGTAAAAAGTGTAAATAATGATATCATCCTAGAAATCCTATCAGTAACAATAAAGACATTTCGATGGACGAGGTTTAATGGTTGGAGCGTAATCAAAAAGCATTGGTGCAAGAATGTTGGTAAAAAAAATACTTTTTTAAAGTCTAAGGTCCTATTGCCAAATGTAGCAGAATCTGGGATAGTCCAGCATGATGGATTACCTTGCAATACATGACTTGTAACAAAAATGTTCAATGAAGAAGACATTGCATTGTAATAAGATAAACCCGCTCAATGTTCGGACCTTAACATAATGGCAGCCATAAGCCTCCTTAGAATTACTAATCAGTATTTAGTATTCCCCTAAATATATTGTTGTAATCGGAAACCGTTTCAGCTACTGTTCAGACACAGAAGTACTGTGTCAGCCATATTGTGTATGTGCGAATAAAAAGCAGGAGTATCGCTTCTGCAGATTAAAGTCATCAGACTAAACTGTTTTGTAGTTGTTATTACAGACCATCATACTCAACCAAAAGACCATTTTCAAATAAGTATCCCAAAGAGAAAGAAGTTAATTGGGAAGCAAGAATCCGACAGAAATTTCCACAAGCGTGATAGAAGAAACTGTTAGCATAGAACTTACGGCTACATCTAGACATTTTAACTGTAAAATGATGAGACCTTGCCGCTTAAATCCATAAAGACTAGTTTCCACAGAAGAAAGTTCAATAAAATAATTACCATGAAAGTATTCATAGGAATAACCCCAGGAAGCTACATTTCGACAGTGGGAAAGGAACTGAAGTTCCTAAAGTTTTCAGATAAAAAATTTATATTGCGATGTAAAATAAGAGAAAAAAAAACTATTGGCTGAAAATATGAAAGCAACTCGTAACCGGGAACTAAGGAAACGAAAGCACCATTTCAGTTATTGTCCAGACACGGAAGTCCCGTGTCGGCCATATTGTGTATGTGTGAATAAAAAGCAGGAGTATCGCTTCTGGAGATTTAAGTCATCAGACTAAACTGTGTTGTCGTTGTTATTACAGACCCCACTTACCAAGTTGTAACATATATAAATTAATTTATTTTGTAAAATTGTAGGTTTTTTTCCATCAATAAAAGCAGTTCATTCTGTTTCCTCATGTGGCTCACAATTTTTGCTTTACTTATTTTCCGTATTATTTTGTTCTGTATCTCCCTTCGTACTTTTTATATGCGACAACTTGACTACAGATCCAGCCTGGTTGGGTGAACCCTTGAATCATCTATACTAACCAAAGCGGGTTTCTTGTTGCGCTCCACGCCCTCGAATCTATATCTGCTGGCTTTTGTTTGGGGCAACAAACATAAACAACAGTATTTTTTCAAGAATTTTTTATGGAAAAAAAGGATGCAAATTATGATGAAAAGTTTTGTCTAATCTTTAGTAAGACTTCGCAATTTAAGGTTGCTTGCTATTAATTTCACAGTTTAATTAAATAATAATAATAATAATAGTAATAATAATATATATAATTATTATTTAATAATAATAATAGTAATATATATATATATATATTATATATATATATATATATATATATATATATATATATATATATATATATATATAAATTATTCACACAAAACTAATGCAAAGGTTAATGATTTAAATGGCGAGACATCCATCATCGCAAACAATTCAAATAGTATACAAAACCTCCAGATCCGTTATGAATGAATTGATCCTTGTTTATATAAATTTCTGTCGTATTATTGTTATTTTTTTTCGTCTGTTCCTACAGACATCTTCAGTATAGAATAGATGTTGTTTTTTTTGTTTTTTCTCTTAGTAATAAGAGGACAACGAAAATATGTGTGTTGTATCCGAAAATGCTATTGAAAAAGAGGTATTGGTTTTGGAACGCGCCAAAGCAACACTGAGTTTGATTTAAAATTTTTAAAGTGTTTGCGTTTATACCAAATATGGTGATGAACTAAGAGAAAAAAAAAAAAAAAAAAAAACAACATCTATTCTATACCTGAAGATGTCTTTGTAGGAACAGACGAAAGTTTGTAGTAAAAAATAACAACTAATACGGCAGAAATTTATAAAACAAGGATCAATTCATTCATAACGCATCTGGAGGTTTTTGTATACTATTTGAATTGTTTGCGATGATGGATGTCTCGCCATTTAAATCATTAACCTTTTGCATTAGTTATGTGTGAATAATTCATGTATTTGTAAATTGATTGCACGTTTATTGTAATATATATATATATATATATATATATATATATATGTATTGTTTAGAACTTGCTATATTTATGGGGGAGAATGACCAATGATGACGATAGAGCGTTTTTAGATATAAAAAAATCACTACTGTATAGGGATTATTACTTTCACGCCTTCAGAGAACATCGGTAATAGCTGTCTGTTGCAGTCTTTTCATATCTATCTATCTATCTAATTTACCAGTTCTTGCGTTCGTAAATTTCTTCTGGATATTTTAAAAATAAATCTTCATTTAAACATAGAAAATTTGAAAAAAATCTAATTTTATCTCAGAATTAATTATAAAGAAATATTCTGTATTAATTAAATTTCAGTTAATTACAATAGCCATAATTAACGAATCGTTTGCATTGCTTTGGAGATAACATATTGACAGTCACATCAGCAAATCAATAAGCGATTATTTGACAACATAGATATTGATTTTCAGTATAATCTGCTTTTTTGCTCTATCTATCTATCTATCTATCAGTAGGTTTCTATCTATCTATCTATCTATCTATCTATCTACCAATAGAGGTTAAGCTTAAGAAATCAGACAGCCGAGTTCGAATTCTACTCGAGTTCATTTCAGTCTCGTTTTTTTGTTTGGAAATTTCTTTTTCTGAACGTTTTCAAAAGTTTAAAATAAAATTCAATTTAAGCAAATCGTGTGTTTTTCCATTTGATTTTTCTCATAAGGAATTCTTTATTAAGCAACATTAAAAAAAAAAGAAATCCAGTATCATTATGGCCGCCATTAACAATGTATTGACATATTTTTGAAGATAACAAAGTCGTAGTCACATCAATAACACAATCAATAATGAAAAAAAACAAATTGCCATTTAACACGATTCAGAGAGGAATACTGATTGCATACATTGAACATTATACAATGAAAGTTTCGAATGAAATTTCAGCTACGTGGCAAACAGAGTTCAAATTTCGGTTGAAATTTTGTTCACTTATGTGAAATCTGGAAAAAATATGCTTAGTCACCGGTATGTCAAAAGAGGAAAGCGTATGAGTAAGAACTTGGTGAAACCATTCCTACATAATTAAAACAATATTCATAAAAGCTGTTGATTAAAAAGAAAATAATCATTTTTTTATTTCAGTCCCGATCACGATTCTCACGCGTCGGGTACCCCTTGAGCGTCGTTGGGGTACCACATCTACTGTATCCGTAGCAGCAGTGGTGTGTCTTGGGCAGAATAACCTGACAGAGCCCAAAACTTCCGAGCTGGTTTGAATTTATAGTTTTCCTTCTACTAGAGTGGTTGCCAACCAAGGCTATACACGCAGTCTACCCTGCTATTTAAACCATAGATGTAAGGGAAAAGAGATGGTGTCATGCCTTTCGCAAGATTATATGCGCGTAAGTGAATGTAATGGTTGTTTAATTAGCGTAGCATAAATGTGGCACAAGGCCGAAAGTATGGGGCACCCAGTGAGGATCGAACGCACTATTCAGTCGTAATTGATCTAGCGAGACTGAAATGAACTCGAGTAGAATTCGAACTCGGCTCTCTGATTTCTTAAGCTTAAACCTCTATCCCTCACATCACGTCGCATAATTTTATCTGAGTAAAGTCGGTGAATTTGTGTCTCTCGGAATATAAATCTAAAACCTGTGAATTTAATAGCACACTCATTCGTATTTTTTGTGCTTCATTTAATCTGGCTATTTTTCCCTTTCACTGCAAAAAACATGGAAACTGGCGGCTTCTTCTTCTTCTTCTTCTTCTTTCACTCTCTTCTTTTTCTCTCTTCTTCTTTTCTTCTTCTCCTCCGTTTCTTCTTCTCCTTTTCTTCTTCTCCTCCTTTTCTTTTTCTCCTTTTCTTCTTCTCCTTCTTCTTTTCTTCTTCTTCTTTTTTCTTTTTCTTCTTTTTCCTTCTTCTTCTCCTGCTTTTCTTCTTCTCCTTCTTCTTTTCTTCTCCTCCTTTTCTTCTTCTTCTTCTTCTTTTGTTCTTGTTCCTGTTATTCTTTTCTTCCTCTTGTTCTTCTTTTCTTCTTGTTCTTTTCTTGTTGTTGTTGCTGTTGTTGTTGTTGTTGTTCTTCTTCTTCTTCTTCTTCTTCTTCTTCTTCATCATTATGCATACTTGTGTTGGCGGCAACCCGAACGAAAAAAAAAAAAAAAAAAGGAAAGAAAAATTCCTTCTGACTACTTCCTATTTAGTGAGTCTTTCATCGCGGCTCCAGAAGAAGTGAATAGTAATTCTAAGGCACTTCAATATCTAATCGATATTTAATCATTGCAGACATCTAAAAAAAAAAAGAGAAAACAGCATGCTGGATTGGCATTCATGAATAGATATTTCCCGCCAAACCTCTCAGCATTTGTCAGTTTCTGATCATGCCCGTGTGCAAATAAAAAAATATTATAAACGACTTGGCTATTTATTAACAAATGTTTAGGAGAGAATTTCATGCGATCTTTTAGCAGTGATGGATTTATTCTACTTAAGAATTTCAATTGTTTCAGGTGATAAAAATGGGTTACTATTTAAACCAGATTGAATAAGCGTTTTGTCTCTATCACTGTCTGCCCGTCTATCACTTATTATATATATATATATATATATATATAATTACAAAAATATATATATAGTACAGGTAATAAATCCGTTGGGATCCTAGTAATATCAAATAATAAAACTGACTGCCAAAAACAGCTCAATGTATTTATTATAACAGAGCATATAAATTACACAATAAAATACAAAAATTACTTCATATGAGGGGAGGGAGTAGATCTATTTCAACCAACAAGATGTACGTTAGTCTTATTCAACCCCGGGTTATAGACTGTGTTTGTGTCGGAATTAGAAATTTAAACTTTAACTTTGACAGCAGTCGAAAAATTGATACAGAATTTAATATATATTTTATTATTTAACACACACACACACACACACACACACACACACACACACACACACCTATATATATATATATATATATATATATATATATATATATATATAAAGGGTGTCTCAAAAATGTATACACGTTGTGAAGCTTTCTTGAGAATTAACTCAAACAACTAGAACCAACCATATTTAATTAAAATAATGCATATAGCCATAATATATATTGTAAATGCATGCTCTTAAGATATTGTCATGACATGCTTTCAAATTGATGTCCGTTATGATGCAGACATTGCAGACAACGTGACACAGTAGAACTACAAACAGGAATCAACAATTGTATAAAATTCTTGAACTTCTTTGGAAACTTTCCATCACCCTTTCTTGCTTCACGGAGCGTGGTTTATATCACTGGTCCTTCGGAACGATTTTTGTGCTCAGTGTGTACAGTACCATATTTGTATTTCCAGTAGCATTTCAGGATAAACTTTCTTTATTCAAAGCTAATCTTGGATAAAATTAGTTATGTAACATGGCACAGACCGTGTCCAAATGTTTAATTGCAGGATGGTGATATGGAGGTACTACTAACTGGATAATAATTATTAAAATTCTTAGGAGAGTAGGTTGAATGTTTGAGAAAAAAATCAAAAAAGAAACGGGTTAACTATGATTTGAACAATAAAATGATTTTAAGAACGGTTCCAAATAGAATTGCACTCAGAATTAACTAGTCAACATTTAGTAAAATCGAGAAAAACTAAGGTACCCTACTCTATCCACTTCCCATCGATAGAAGAAGACAGGATTTATGTGTTGTTGGATTTTTTTTGGTTCAGAGAAATTGAATTCGGAGGTTTTTTTACTTTTATACTATCTGTCCAAAACGTATATATTCTTACAGAAAAGAGTAGCACACACTTTTCTAGACCGAGAACAGCATATTTGTGTTCGATGCATGGGTTTTTGTTTACATTATGCTACACGTCTAACACTCATATATCCTTATAAACAGATTGACCCAAATTCCTTTAAACCAAGAAGGCATCAGGATTTTGTCTAATTCCCAAGTTTTGTTTCTGCTGATGCTATTCAGCTCTAAACACCATCATATTTAGGGAAAGAAAGAAGATTCTGAACAAATGAATGCCATATGGTTATGAACAAGATCTAAGATTAAGATAGTTGAGCCGGAGAAATTATATATATATATATATATATATATTTGCAAAATTTTAAATGATTACATAAACAACGGCAACCAGGCCCAAAAGACACACGCACAGAGTGGCGAGCCCAGGAGAAAGTCGACTCGGATTTACCCGGGATTACATCGTAGTACAGCCTGCGATTAAAAATACACACCGCAGTTTTCGTGGCCGGAGTGAAAACACAAACACCTGCACGATAGAAGAATTGAATGAGAGTTGACCGGCCGGTCACTGTTTTAGTGGTTGCTACTAGCTTATCAAATAAACATCCGGCAAGTAGAGATCTTAATCCTTCAGTAAACAATAAAGACATTTAATTCATCAGTTTTTTTTATATTCCATAAACACGCTGTTAGAATTATCAGCAATATTGTGCAGATTTATTGAAGAATTCCCAACGTTGTTTTTGGACACAAAACAACAGAAGTTACCCCGGAAGTTACCTGAGGAACTTTATCAAGACAAATTCTCAGAGAAACGCAATCTATCCAGTTAAATTAATCGTATTTTTGAAGCATTTGAAAAATTGCAATTGGTGCATTTTATGCACTAATTTTATGCATTTTATGCAATTAGTGCATTTTCTGCATTTCGGCTAGTCTTGCGCACTGGAATGCGCGGAGATGTATGATTCCATATTATTATTATTATTATTATTATTATTATTATTATTATTATTATTATTATTGTTATTTGTTATTATTATTTCCTTGGGTTTATCTTGGATACACATTTCCTTCCGGATCCCAACCAAAGACCCTAAGTTCAGAAATGGTTTCATGACATCTTCCAAAGTTCATTTTTGTAAAAAAAACAAAAAAAAACATAAACTCACACACAATTTATATAGGTAAAGATCTTCGTAATATGTGGGCTATTTTCATAAGCCCATTTTTTTTTGTATTTCTTTAAGGCATAGGCTACCAGGAATCCTTTCAATGAGTTTATCGGAACCTTTTCCGAACAATCCGATAGCTCCAACTAAAACCAGAATTATTGACGTCCTCATGTGCCACATTTATGAGTTTCCAATTCCACCCTTGTATTTTGATAGTCTTATTTAATCATCTTCTACGATACATTACAATCTGCAAGGACTGCCATGTCAATAAGAAAACAAATTCTGTTCTTGTGATCTCTAATCCCGATGTCTGGGCGATTAGCTTTTATTGTTCTGACTGTGAATATTGTGAAGTCCCATAAAATTGTTTCATGTAACCAGATCTGTGTGGTGTTCATACCAATTTCTTGTAGTTTCCTTTCCGCAGAAGTTGCAGATTTTCCAGTGCAGATATTAGTCCACTCTTTCATGCCGTGTTTTATATTCATGGGTGCTAATACCGTGCAACCTGATACAAGATGGTTAATTGTTTCTGGATATTTATCACAGAATCTCCATTTTGAGCTAACACAATTTTTCATTATGTGTGCTTGATAATTTCTAGTTAGCAAGCATTGGTCCTATGCAGCAAGAATAAAACCTTCGGTTTCAGCTTTTAACCCTGCACTACGTACGGTTTTTGTCTACATCAACTTGCTTGGTATGGGCAGAGTATTAACCGTGAAGTGGTTTATCTTATTGTTTCTGTATTTGGTCAGTTGCATTTGCCTTTGCTTTCTTTTTTAAGTACTTTTCAGTCGGTGTATTGTGCTTTAATTGTATTTCATCACCCATTTGAAACTCTATTTTGAACTTGTTGATTCCCTTTATTACTGAATAAAGTCGTTTACTATATTCATGTTCTTTGACAGATCATCGTTCGGTCTTTTGTAGTTTCCAGGATCATTGAAGGCGAATTGTTGTAGTTTTGTAAGACAGTTATAGTTGAACTAATCCTCTGCCTCATTCGGATCATGGTACATGCAGACGATCAACATCAGCTTTAGGATGATACATGCGGTGACAGGTAAGAAGCTTTATCGTTTTGGCGTCCATTCGCTTAATGTCAGCTATAGTCCAGTTACGGATGTTAAAATTATATTGCACCACAGGGACAGCCAAGGTGTTTATGGCTGATATTCTGTTTTTTTTTGTTTTTAAATTCAGTTCGGTATTTAGTACCAGACGCACACGCCTGTAGCCTTCCTTTCTTACCTCCACTTCATTTGCTGTATTCCATCTCCGCTAATTCCTAGGTACCTGTAGGCTTGTTCCAGTTCCCTAATCTTTATACACAAAATCAAAATCTATTGAGTGTGTTTCTGTAATTCTCCCTTTCTTGAATGTTACTTTTTCACATGTATCTAATCCGAAATCCATATCTATGTCGTCACTGAAACATTTTACAGTATTGAGGAGAACCTTCAGCTTATTGTCGTCTTTGGTAAAGAGTTTGAGATAGCTTCCTGTTTAGTTTGTAACCCAGAGTTTCCCAAACTTCTTTAGGCGCAAAACCCTTATGGGTTCTGTTGAGGGGTCCACCTCTTTTTATACAAATGGACTCACCCAGTGTATACTTATACTACTGAGAGAGCAAGAGTCGAGTCCAGACTAGAGTGACAGAGTAAAAGGTTGTAGGTAACCGGAAGAGTGAGGGGTGAGGTAACAGCGTTGTATGAATCACAGTGAGTGAGCACGTAGACTCAGTATGAAGTCATACAGCGATACTTCAATACCAAAGACTGTATATATATTTCGCTACTAACGCGTATTCCTGGAACTACTAACCTGCTTTACCAGTTTGTATTATTACGTTAATACATTATTTTCATATATTCATTCCTAGCGTTTGTTATTTATTGGTACCGGATTTCAACCCGGAATCCACAACAGGTTCAGAAAATGGGGTGGGGCAGGTACTGGTACTTTTATATGGTCGTAATATAAATAAATATTTTCATATATTTTTGTAAATAATAAATACGTTCAAAAACCAATTAAAAATAGTATACATGTTGATATATATTTTCAGAAAATGTCATTTTTTTATTTTCAAACTTCCCACAAGTAAGACGAAACAGAATTACTAACAATACGAATATGAAATTTATTTCAGAATTAATCAGAATTTTTTGGAACTTTCAATAAGAACACTGCTTCTGTTTCTGAGACGTACTAGAATCATTTGAAGCTATTTTTACTTATTGATCTGAGAAAGCAGCTGGACACTGCTGACAGTTTCGACATTTTGAATCGATTAGACACAAAGGACAACAGAATGGTTTTAAAACCACGGGAATTAACGTTATGAATTGGTGAGATCAAGTTCTTCTGACTTTCTTCAAGTGAGAAACTACGGGATATCCTTGTAATGTGTCCAAAGCTCATAAGGTGCACAAAGGCAAACGTCCAAACCATGCAACCTAAAAATTGAAAACGTCTATAAAGTAATCATCGGTTTCAATATACAAGAATCAATGCAAACTGGCAGAACAGTTTTTTTTACGTGTTCATCAATTCCAAGACAGGATGCATGATGTTAGCAAAAGGGAACAGCCCAACATGAAAATTACATATTGGAGATACCAAAATCAAATAAGTATATCAATTTAAATATGTGTGAAATGTTTTAACAGAGGATGAAAAATGCGACATTGAAATCCGAAGGCCTATTGGGATAGCAAAAGATGTCTTCCAAAAGCTTAGCAATGTATTAAGAAACAGATAATTTGGTTACAAAGAAAAGAATAGTCAACTGTTATGTAATATCAGTCCTTCTATATGACAGTGAATGCTGAACAATCTCCACGCAGATGAAGAAGTAGGGGTTGGGAACAACAGGCATATGGTTCTACAGAAGGATGCTGAGGATACCATGTAAAGAACATGTGAGCAAAGGTGAAGTTACAGAGAAAATGGAAACAAAAAAGAAACTTATAGTTAACGTCAGGAAGAGACAGTTGAGATTTCTAGGGGACATAATGAGGAAAGAGGGTTTGGAAAATTTAATACTCACAGGACAAAATGAAGGCAAATGGGACAGATGAAAAACAAAGCATAAGCGAGCCTG